>JAOVYW010000029.1:2984374-2994379 GCA_025775045.1 Hiodon tergisus
GTCAGTTAAATGATGTACAGATGTTCGCCAATGTTAGGCCTGGCTCACAGTTCAATGGGTTGAGGTCAGGGCTCTGTGGAGGCCAGTCAACTTATTCTACACCGATCTCGACAAACCATTCCTGCACGGACCTAGAGTTGTGCACGGGGGTGTGGTGCCATGCTGAACCAGGAAATGGTCTTTCCCAAACTGTTGCCACACAGAATTTTCTAGAATGTCACTGCATGCTGTAGCGTTAAGATTTACCATCACCGGAACTACGGTGCCAGCCGCTCTTGGTGCCCACATTACATGACAGTATTAAAGTAGAATATTCTCATGCATAGGCTCAAAGAATATGTGACCAAATTAATGAATCACAACCGAACACAATTTATTAAGAACCGTCTGGCTACAGATGTTTATTGCCTACTTAATGTTATATATGCAGCCTGTGGCAATACACATCTGCTTTATGTATCATTTAGTTTAATTTCTAATTAATTAGGCTGATGCACTTATCTAGAGAAACGTACAAAATACCACTGTTCATTTCTCTGGACACCCTCAACAGCTATCTCTGTGGTCTGTCTTCAATCATATGGAACCAGGGTCAACATGATCAAACTGTTGTGTTTACACTACTGCCCTTAACATGGCATCAATTATTCCTCAGAGTTTTGTGTCTCAGTTTAGCCCAAGTGCAGACTGAGCCCTATGAGCAGGAGTTTCCCGGTTTGAATTTAGCTCATGTCACTGTGATCAGGAGGCAAAGACCAGTGCAATTGGCAAAGGGCGGTGCGTGCTGTCTGGACCTGCAGGCTTGGCACTGATCCTATTTTGCTGGCAAAGTAGCGTTCAGTATGGAAAAGAGTGCATCTCCCTGTAGCCGCCCTACCGTAAACAATGTTAGTTCCCATTTCCATTAAACTTTCATAGCAAAACGGTCAGTCTTTTCACTAAGACAGCGCTAGGCCACAATAGCTGTGACAAATGAAAGGATTTGTGGGAGTCCGATTGATTTGTTCATTGTGTTTTTGTTGCAAATTGTTAAACTTGCTCTGGCAAGCAACAACACCAAATACTGAAATGCAGAATGGCCCTCTTATGGCCATTGAAAGCCATCAGAGTGGAAACAACTGGAGACGCAACTTTTCTCTAAAAAGACAATCGATGACGAAAACCAAATATCCATCCCCAACAATTACTGATTCATGTCAAAATGTGTCTTTTTTAAATCGTGACTGTGCCCTGAGCAGCGTTCTTCCATGTTACAGGAACACAGCAACAACGTTCTTTACGTAGTTGTGCAAAATTCCTTAAAGGACAGAAACATGGCAAATCCACAGACATTGACAGACACCAACACACTTTGTGAGGAACTTCATTCTTTGGGCCAGAGAACAGACATGGGAACACAGTGTGATTCTCCCAGTGTCACGTGCAAGCGAAGAGCCAAAGCCCTGTGCTCAACCACGGCACAGGATATACAGAATGGCCTGGCCACCATTTCCATTGAGCAAGGGCCCTGCATACAAAGTGAACTTAAGGGATGCCCTCAATGATTTCACAGTGAGGAAAGCCAGATGGGCCAACTTCAAATAAAAGATGAGCAATAAATTCAAATTAATAACGAGATTCAACTACTGACATATTTGGGCACAAGAACAGAGAAGGCTAGTTATTGACTTCATGCTTTGTCTTAGACTAGAATAAAGTTAGCCACTCACAATTACAAAATAATATGAAACGATCGTTTGTGTGTGGAGTAAGAAGTAGTTCTTTTTTGTGGATTTGGCCAGGTGACACAGTGTATTCATCCTATACAACTTTGTTTTAGGTTTTGTTCTGGGCAAGCAGAAGTTTTTCATTTTTGATGTGTTACCATGATAGCAGGCTACTATAGAGCGCCAAATTGTATTTTTGCCGAGGTCGGCAAAAACGAGTAGGACATATATATCATGTACTGGTGATATCATTATTGCTAGAAAATACTCCCCAAACATTTTTGACATTTTCAAATGATTTTCAGCTCCCAACTGGGGTACAAGATTAACTGAACTAAATCAGCACTGAGCCCTATACAGAATGAGGTACACATACCTATTCCCATTCCAATAGTCAAACGTTTTAGATCTCTTGGATAGGAAATCCAACTTTAGCAATACGTTTCTATGTAACCACTCTCTCTGGAGTATCTGTGAGACAATGTAAATTGAGATTTGACCCGTGGGGTCCATACCATATCTCATTGCATATGCGTCTTCATTGCATATGCGTCTTCAGTGCAGCAATGTGCACTTATGGTGTTGCCTAACTATCATTTTGAAAGTATATTGAAAGTAGAAAACATTACATCAGGTCTTGTGTAATCACATCATTATACGAACCTCCAGGAGTAAAACCAAAAATTAAAAATAAAAAATACAAAGATCACAAATATGAAAATATCACATGATGAAGCGGTAGAAGACAGGTATTGTGGCGCAGGAAGGGGAGTCCCTGCCCCTGCACGCACCCCGATAACACCGCTAGAGGTCTCAGCACCACGGACAGCGCCTACCTAGGCCCTCAGCCGTTCAGCACCACCCCTTCCCGCTCAATCCTGGACAGCACATAGGGCCTCATCTTTCAATTAGGCAGCCAATTAGCCTGGGGACGAGGAACAGCTTAATTGGCTGCCTTCCTACAAAAGGGCCCTCCAGCGCACAGTGAGGGGGTCAGTAAGTTGACTGAGAGAACCTGTGTTCTGTTTCAGGCTCAGAGGAGGAAGAAGCCCATTGGCCAAGACAAGGACCCCAGCCATCATCCACACCCTCAGCTTTGCCCCAATCCGATCCCAAGCAGCCACCGTAATCTTTCGTTCCCCTTCTTTTGTTGTGGCCTAATAAACCTCCTCTTGTCCCAACTCTTGGGTTGTCCGCCTCGCCAGTGCCCCGCCCGGTGCTACAGTATACATAAATAAACGAACATATGTAAAATTTCTATAATACAGGGTTAGTATGGTTTCTCAAATTCGGAGACACTGAACTCATTTTCCAGAGTTACAACGTTATATACAGAAGTTACCATAAAAGTTTGGTGTTTTTGGAACACATATTATTTAAATTTACTTTAGTGCATATGCTTTCCTTATAATTCTAAAATTATATAAGAGTTGACACAGGAAAATTATATAATATTGTTAATTAAAATGCCTGAGATTAGATTATTGATAAGCTAATCTTGTCTTAACCCTCCTACATACATACAGACACGAGAGGCTATAGTACCAAAGAACAACATGGTATGGGTTCAACATTACAGCCTGTCCTTAATTTGAACTAGTGACCATCTCAAAACCCTGCAAACCTGATAAAGATAGAGATGAAAACGGCACAATGCCACCCACGTTTGCATTCAAGCTCTGCATTTTTTGTGGATTTAAACAGTGTAAAAACTTTCAGTGTAAAAAAAGTGCGAGATGAAACAGAAACCTCTCAGCAAATGAATTCAAAAGTTCTGCAACATCTTTATTAAGTCCTGTACCACTAACATTAACTGTCGAGCAAGACTTTTATTTACTCATGCTAATTCCAGCGGAATAGTCACTTAAAAACATCAATTCCAGTCCACAGTGTGTGATTATGTGAATCTACTAAACCTTTGACCAGAAGGTTGCAAATTAAAATCCATGTTGGAATACTAGCATTGTACCCTAGACTAAG
The DNA here is from genome assembly GCA_025775045.1 of Hiodon tergisus. Taxonomy (NCBI): domain Eukaryota; kingdom Metazoa; phylum Chordata; class Actinopteri; order Hiodontiformes; family Hiodontidae; genus Hiodon; species Hiodon tergisus. Next base: position 2,988,061 of record JAOVYW010000029.1, read on the forward strand.
CAATACATCTCAATTATTTTTGTAAATTATACAGATGTATAATAATAAGTAAGTAGAACTGTACACTAGTTGTGCTCTATTTGACATTAAAATTCCACAGCTATTTGTAAAAACAACAATCTGTTTCAGTACGTGAAGAGATATTTCTTCAACCACAAAATTTAAATTTTGTTTAAAAATTCTAAATAGATTCACGAGTGTTTACAATATTAAATCTTGATATACATACATTTTTAAATGACGCCTGCACAACAAATGCAACCACCTCGTTAATGAAAGCGTCGGGCTCGGATACGAGCTCACTGATCTGCGCAAAGCGGGGAACTACAAACACACCCATTTTCTCTGAAAAGAAAAGGGACCTTGCTCAGGCTCGGTGGGACAGAAGCTGTGGTTCCGCTAATTGCCCTCAGAATACTGGCTGGTAAAACTACAGGGACTGCCACAAAAGCTTCGGTTTGAGTAATGCTATAAAATCAAATTATCCCCCACAAAAACATCCTGTTTGACTATGAATGAATGAAACCCAGTGCAATAAAGGCCATGCCATTCACAATTAGTCTCTCCTGATTCTAATTATGCTGTAGATTAAAAAAAAGGTTCTTATTTAACAGTTTGCACTATACATTTACCAGTAGTACGTCGTGATAACGCAGATCCCCAGCTTCAAAGGGCAGCTTTATTGAGATCATCCGGGTAATTTAATCTCTCATTTCAATCTTTTTTTTATTTTAATTTTATTTTAAATTATCCATCTTAACCTGGTGCACAGCCTGCAATTCTCTTAAGACCTAGCGTTCCAGAACAGTTGCTCAATCTGCTGAAGTGCAGGTGTAGCAGCTATAATTGAGGAGATAACTCATATAGCGTGTGCAGCTCGACTCATTCGTTTACACTTTACACTTCGCACGGTTATGCTTAACAAAGAACAATTACAACGTATGCTGCCACAGGTACCCTGTAAAAAGTGCAACAAAGGTGACTAAGCACCAGTAACATAATTACAGCGATCAGAACAAACAGCCATGACCTGAATATAAAATAGGCTAGGTGAAAGACAGTCACTCATGGGTATCAGTTAATCAATAAAGCATGAGCACCTATAAAATAACACACTGGAAAATCCCTCGGTTTAGAAAGCAATGCAAAAAAAAAAAAAAATGAAATTCTTGTAAAAGGAAATTAAGTTTACAAATGAAGTAGAAAGCTGTTACAACAGTTCTAATCGAAATGCAAAACTCAGTTAATGTCACAAGACTATTGGAGTAAACTGTTAATATATTCCAATTAAATCCCGCTACCCCGAGCCGGTGAAAAACAGACACCGCTAATAAAGAAGCATTCGTTTATTTCTCTTTCTTTGATGAAACTCCTCAACTGGAAGTGACAGGAGTGATGTGCAGTGCAATTCGTTTTACCAGATCCATCCACTCATTTATTTGCAGGCACTTTTGTTTTCCAACTACTTAAAGCAATAGTTAAGCTGTAAATAAATACAGTATCTATTGTTAAATCTAAAGCAAGATGATGCTTTATATAGTTTGTATCTTTGCAGTATTTTTTTTGTTTAAAAATAATAAGTTATCTACAAAATAATCCGTAAAGAAACAAATAAAGGAGGTGAACTCACAAACAAGGGTTATAAATCTTCTCAAATTTTTGAAACCGCTGTGGTTTCCATGGTAATTGACGACCCAGAGACAAGAGACCAGAGACTGGTCTGAAGGAGAACAGAGTGTTATATCATATTGCAATGCACTTGAGGAAAAGTAGATGACCCAGTTGATTGTTCAATACCACCTGAAATTTCATTTATTGGCATACGATGGCTAATGCTGTCAACATTTTCTCTCATTAGGTCCTCCTGTTCTGACAACTGACGTCTCTTGAGGGACTACAGCCATATAGTAGCACCCAGCAGCTTAAGTCCTGACAATCAAAACCTGCTAATCGTGCTTTACCTAACTGTATCTTATAGAGTTTTCATCTTTTTAGCAGCAGCATAAAAAACTAACAAAAACTAGAAAGTCCATTGGATCTCACAACACACAGTAGGACTTCAAAGTAAAATAGCATGGCTATATTTACAAATTTACATAAATTCTATATTTGAAGTTTCAACTTCAATCAACTGTCAACACTGTCAGTGTTTTCAAACAGGTATTGGACCTTTGAGAATACATTTTCCGAGACAGGACTTACTTCCCACCGTTACACATTCCAACGCAACACTGAAAGGAGCAGGACTGATTGTGATTGAGATGGTGGTTCAGAAACTACGTTTGTAACCAGAACTTTGAAGTGGCTGTTATACCCTCAAAAACTAATTATTTCAGTAAATCTCTAGCCGACTAAATTAAATAGCCCAATAATTTGCCATCCAGTAATAGCAAGGGATAGGTACTCTCTCTCCCATAAGAGTAATGACAAACATACAAATTGGCGGTAGAAGCATAGTATGAAATATGCAGGTAAGCATTTAGAAAATCCATGAAAATCGTGTTTGATGGATTCCAAAGAAAAATCTCAGACTGTCTCCAGGGCAGCTTTGAAACTGGGTGTGGATATGCGTGGACAGACAGTTTAAATGGTTTGCACTCTTGCAAGCACCAGTTAAATATGGCAAAACAAATGTATCGCACTACTTAATGAGCAAGACTTGTCGTATATAAAGTGGAGGGCAACAGAAATCAAGGGGCAATTAAAAAAAAAGGTTGATGGGCTGATCTGTAGGCCAGCCTTTATTCCATGAATTTAGTATTTGTATATATTGTAACTATTTACCTTGCTTTAAAATGCATAGGACTAAAGTGTAAACTAACATTTGGTATTTAGAAACACCATCCCTGGGCGTGGCTGCAGGAACGTAAAGCCTGTGCAGTGCTACGTAAAAAGTGCAAAGTGCATTGTGCTGGTAAGACCGGAGAGGTATAAGGAGCAAACAAAGGTAAACTGAGGGTTAAAACGCCTAGCCAATTCAGCGTTAGCTTGTGCTCGTGTTGGTTTGTTTTTTCTGTTCACCGTTTTTAATGTGTAAAGTTTTTTGGCACTATTTATATCGGCACTGAATTTTGGGAACACCACGTAAATGAATCAGGCGAACAGACATCTCCCTCCAACTTATTCGTCAAAACACCAAATTTAGGGATATTTGTAATGTAGACAGTGAATACAATTCAAAAGGCCAATATGAAAACCTAATCAGAAATCAAATACATCAAAGGTGACAAAGACATTGATTAAGACATTGCCATAACACAATAGGATCCTATGTATGACAAGTTATGCTCAGATGCTCTGAAATTATCTGCATAACATTTTTCAAAATAAAATGGTGAACAATGACAACAAAAAGTAAAAAAAGGGGTTATTTAAAAGAGCCATGTAAGCTGTAAGAAAGAAAAACGCTGATAACTTGCAGACATCATGTCTGGCATACTCTGATATAGCAATTAATAGCTGTCAGCTGTCTTTGCTGTGCTTATATCCTATCCAGCAAAATGTTCCCATAACTAACACTTGACTGAGATGTATGCATTCTGAAAGTTTATGGACTGTCACACGAAGAGAACAGCCACAGTTACTGACTATTTAACTGTTACTTATCCTGTAATGTTACTATCTAACTGTAACATTCTGACCAGTGGTTTGGATCATCTGAATTTACAGCAATGTCCTTAGTCTTAGGCACAGTGTGTATCTGATACTTAATCTCTTTTAAACAGTTTTGACTTCGCGAAAAAGTTTATTTAAACTAAATAAGTAACAAGAATCAAAATTGTTCATGAAAATATGGAAGAAGACATATTGACGCTACTTTAAATTATTAAAATCCTCCGAGGACGCTCCTATCTAATTCAATTAATTTCTTCCGTTAGGTTTATTTGAAGTTTTTCAAATCCTCGCACACGTGTTTAAAATGCGGGCTCTCGCAATACTGGATTTAATTACTGTCCTTTCATCACACAATTATAATTTTAGTAAACACAATGTGGCAATCAAGATGCATTGACCATTATTCAAAACTGTTCTTCACTCATGTGTTCTTTCAAACGTAAACGTATGTTTTCCAGCTTTCTATTTGGGCAGGGAAGGAATATGCATTTGAACTTCACAAAAGCTCAAAAAATGCAGTCAAAATCAAAAGTGTGCGGAAAATGAAATGAGCAATTTTTAGCTCTGGTGTCCCAGCAACAAAACAAGTCTATGCCAATGCAGAAATATAATAGATAATTTGGGCAGTAAATGGCTGGTATTACTGGAGCCATCTCCTCTGGGAAGCATATGATTTAGAAAGACACTTAGGTAATAGCTTTGCAAATTTCCTCTGCCTTTTGACAACAGCTCACTGCACAGAGATGTAGGGAAAAGGTCAGAAGTCAATGACTATCTATCACAACATCAATCTCCCTTTATTCTCCTCTCAAGCCTTAAATACCAAACATCCGGGGAAATCGCCATTTCAGTTCTCCCTCAAAGCAACAGGTCAGAATGCCAAACTTGAGTTGCCAAACTCACCTTGAAAATTACACAATGCCTCAAGTTATTGCTCTTTTTCAACAAAAAAAGAGGGGTCCCCAAGATTCAGTTCATGATGCAGGGGCTGGTGATTTTGGGTTAGCAATTTAAGTGCGCCCCGCCTGGTTCAGGAATAATGGATGTGCCTGGAGGATAACGGAGAGCATGCCTTGCGGTTAATGCATAAGGAGGCTCCCAACAGTAAACTACCCACAAATGTCAGGGGGCAGACGGATCATCGATGGCATGGTTACAGCAGCTGTCACTCAAAGACCATTCTGTCATGGATTTACCGTTTAGGAGAAATTTTGACATCCAAAACCATAGCTTTATTTTTTTTCTCTCTTAATTTTTGAACGCAACCTTTTAAATGCTACACAATTGTATATTACTGTATGCTGCTTTGCAATAAAATTTAACTCCAGGGTTTCACTGGTGATCAGTATCAAATCAAAAGTACCCCAAAATTATGCATTTTGCATAATAATTATGCATTTGCATCCATAAACATAAAAATCTGACAAAAAATGTGAGTTTTTTCTTTATCCCTGTGAAACTATCTCCCAAGAAAACAATACCTTGTCACACATCACTCAAAACACATAGGTCACACAAACCGCTGCATATATTGTTGTGATCTTCGTTGCCTAGCAGAAACATACACCTCCATCCCATTTTGTGTCCCATTGTGTCACTTAGTGTACTCACAGTTTTTAAGAGACTATTCTTCTTCAAAACTTGAATTAAAATTTTAATGTCAACAACGAGCAAATATAAAAGTACCCCATCCCCACCGCCAGAGTGAATACTAGAAATTACAATGGTGAGTCATTTTAGGACTAACTTTGTTCAGCAGGGTGTAGCAATTTCCACACCACATTCCCAACCCCCTACCGCCAGAGCGAATACTAGAAATTACAATGGTGAGTCATTTTAGGACTTTTGTTCAGCAGGGTGGAGCAATTTCCACATATTCTTTTTTCACAGAGATGATTCATGCCTATTAAGTTATTCTGAAACTGTCGACGGGCGTCATTTTTCTGCCGGAGTAACGTCAGGACATTCATGTCTCGGACATTCACTTTTTCACGTCTTTCAGCCTGTTTCTTTCATCCTTTCATCTTTTGTTCTCCCCATCCCACCATTCTAGCCTTATATTCACACCTTCTTCCTCACCTACACACACACCTGACGAAGACTTCTTTTATTCTTACCTGCGTGAAACTGACCTCTACCTCTTCCAATACATCCAAGTATGCCCACCCTGCCTGTCTCTATTCTTTAAATGGGGGGAAGAAGGTTGCGGTGGTCCGACATATCAATTCCTATTTAAACGGGATCACAAGCTCGGAGGCAACATAGAAAAACATGTGCACGGGGATAAATATGTCTTAAAATACTTTTTTTCCACACATCGCTTCTACGTCAAAAGCTCTTGTTCCCATAATTCTTTTCCCCTCCTCTTTCTGTGATAATTACTGAAGGAAAAATGATTTATTTTTTACGTCAAAAACGTAATTCCTCAAGTTGCAAAGGGGTAGAATCAGTCAATTTAGTATGTCAAATCATCAGTAGGTGTCAAATGGCCTCTTATTTACGACGAGCGTAAAACATCTGTAATCCGTTACTTTGGTTGGTATCCTCGGAAAACCACGAACGACAAACAAACTTCCTCCTTGTGTTCACGACTAGCCCTGATCAACGAGCAGCCACAGAGGAATGACAGTAGGAGTAACCGTGAGATCGGAATGGCGGTGCTAATGTGCACATTTTTTACACTTTGAGGTTCAAGGCAACAGAT
>JAOVYW010000029.1:2994479-3012362 GCA_025775045.1 Hiodon tergisus
AGTAGGAGTAACCGTGAGATCGGAATGGCGGTGCTAATGTGCACATTTTTTACACTTTGAGGTTCAAGGCAACAGATTGCCATAAATCCAGCGAGTATAAGAATGCTGCAATACAATGTTCCAACAAGGTATTGCCATCCTGGTTCGAGCATCAGACATTTCATTCAGATCTCCAACCTGCCAAAACGTTCACGCAGCCTTTGCAGTAAAATGTACAATTTCACAGAGGAACAAATTTCATTTGATTTAAACAGGATATTTGTGAGTTGTCACAGCTTCCATTTTCCCACCTTTTAAACTGCTGGTTCGGCAATTTCTGTCTCGCTATCACCTCAACACTCTCCACGTTCATACATACTGCACAGGCATCTACATATCCCCTTTTACCCACGCTTAGCTGCTGTGGCTCGGACGATGAATGGTAGGGTGCAGGGGATGAGCAGTAAGTGATTGATAACACGCAGATCCTAAAGTCAGGCGCTATCAGGCAAAACACCAATTAGCACGGATATCCCCCACCAAAAGCCGCTTCAAGTTCCAACCAAAGAATAGAGAGCGACACTGAATACCAATGGTTCTGTGCCCTTAGAGATTAGGATTCCATTTCACAGACTGACGACAAAAGAGAGAAAACTGACTGAAAAAACAAAAAACAAAACAAAAGGAGAGTTTATGCACAACAAATTCATGAGCTAAACATTGAACTGACAAGACTGGAAACTATTTTACAAATTGTAAACGTAAGAGGAAATTGGTAAGTTCTCTATTAAATTTTTTTTATTTTTTATTACACAGTTGGAAGGATTCTATCATCATTTTTACGTGAAATCCTAAATGCCAATACACTGGTTAATCAATCCAGGCAGTTAAAAACATGACAGCTTTCATAGGAAAACAGCTCCCAGTTACACTAGTATAAAATTGTTTGATGTGTGAGCATTGCAAATCCCGCAATGAAATATGCAAGATAGCCTCAACATTTTTGCACAAACATTGTCAGTAATTACAAAATTGTAGAAACTGTATTCTAGAGAAAAATACAGGCTGCGATAGGGTGCGCAAACATATCACAAGTCCCCCTTTGATTGTATAGAGATTCAAGCTGGCATCCCAAAATAAAATTAAACTCCAGCCTACTAAACACGCAGCGAGATGAGCAGAAGGCAAGGTCTACCGCGGCCTAATTAAGGACCAATGCAGAGCGTAAACAAATAAATTTCAACATACTGAGGTAAACAAATCATCTCTCACACAATGTAAAATGTTGTTTTTGTTTTTGTTTTTTTACGCATGGTGCAGTTGACTCAGGAGCGTATAGTGGGGTCCAGAGCCAGTTCTGGTTCTGGTTCTGGTTGAATGCCATATACTGTCTTTTAGGAGAAATTAAACATTACTATATAACATCAAATTCCTCCTTTTACAAAACTTACCTTCCTTACATATTTATTCATACCTTGTTAAACGTAACCAAAGACATGCCACAACTTGATAAAACAATACAGGAAGCATCTTCTCAGTGTGATCAAATCAAAATACAAACCACTGATAGAGGTCGTCCGAATAGTTTTGGTTATTGGGTTCTTTTTTAATACCACATAATTCTGTGTACAACATACTGTGTTTCTCAATTCTGAGTTGTTGGTGTTATGAATTTATCTGAGCTAAAATAAAATACTATACAACAATTTACAAGAGTATTAATAAATATGTTAAAATAACACTCTTTCCTGTTATGAAGCATTCTTCTGAATCAAAGGCTATCAAGTTTTCCTTTGTAGAAATATCAATTTCTAATGTTAAGCACCAAAAGTCAGATCTCTTACAACTATTACGCAATACGCAATACCTATTGCGCCCACAAATACCTTTGAATATCAAACAGCAAAGCTTCAAGCCAAGTTCTATTTGTGAAAGTGTTTTCTTTTTTGCAAGTTCTTCTTATTTCGTCAACTCATAAAAAGAAAAAATATTAAATGCAATGATATAAAGTGTGATTAGTGGGTTGGTAACGTCTAAATTTGTTTCCCAGCCTGAGTTAATTTCTAGGTTCCAATACCTGCTTTGTTTGTGTGCATTTATGATTAGAACCAGAAACAGAAAGTGCAGATTTTCACAGTTACAAGATAGAGATTGGGAGTGGGGAGATCTTGATGCACTGGGATCCTCATGTAATTTCAAGGGGAAACTTGGGAGTAATGCTTTATTTATAGTACATTTCTCCACTGAAAAAAAGCCTCTTTGTTCTCGATAGGGCACATTGCTTCCCCTTTATTCGACTGAATGGATTAACACGTGGACAGAAATAGCCAGTAGTGTTATTTCCATTCACTGTTTTTGAAACTTTTTGAAGGTTTATATTGAAAATATCTTACATTCTGGGGTTTGTATGCATTGGTTGCAAACTGATATAACTGATGATGTGCACGTTGTTCTGGATAAAAGTGCCTGCAAAATGATTAAACTGTAAAATGTAATGACAAGTTTTGTCATTGCATTTGTCAAAATGTAGTCCTTGTTCCTCCGAGTGGTTCGCAAACCCTTGTGTATCAACGACTCTTCTTTGCTCAAAAGAACAGAGAGCAACAGACAGTTCAAATGCCACAGTCCTTTCCAACAGCTTCATCAAAAATGTTTTTTAAATATAGAAATCTATTATTTAGTAAAAATGATGAGAGTTGTATAGTAAATTAACCAGAAAACCAAAAACCAGTACACATCTATATTTTTTCCCTCTCTAATGCCTAGATTTTACTGCAAGGGATTTGTACTGTAGGATGCATTCCTGGGAATGAATAGGGATATTTAAGGTAAATTTCAAACTAAATAAACTGAACACCCAGATCATGAATTCATATCCTGGCTTTACCTCATTATTCATCAACACACTTCAGTGGTATTTCTTCACCTGCACACTCGTTTGTGAAGACGTTGAGACCCCATCCAATTTTATCCTAAGCATCTAGGTATCTGCTACTTCATGATCCCATCAAAATTAAATAATCCAGAACACTGTCTCGACAAATTGCTAAGGAGACAGACTTTGACAAAAAGATAAATCTGACTGAAGACAGCTTCATGGATGTCAATATGCTTAATGACGGGAGTGATGAGTTATTGATGTCCCTCATCTAATTAGAGGAACAAATGTGTCCAGTGCAAGCCAGGCAGAGACTAGACAGAAAGTAGAGCATTGATTTTGCTTGGGTAGACTGTATCTAGTCATTCCAGCGGGAAAAGAAAAAATTGGCAGAAACCGAGACAGCGTGTGAAGATTTGACTGGACTAAGCCTCAAATTCCAATTAGTTACCCCTTCAAAGATTGGTTACGTCCTTTAATGGAGAACCAATAATGAAATGTTTGATTGAAAACAAAAGGGTTGGTGACTGTTGGGAAATTCGTTCGCTGTGTTTTTTTCTCTGATGTCCAAATTTGTCCAGACGTGGCAATACTTATTACGTCATCAACAAAGCATGATGTCTCTGTGTTTTACCAGCTCAACCCCAGGAGTAATGCACATTTCAAAGCCAGTTTGATAATTACTAGTACTGCTAAAGCAACCTAAAAAGCAGATGGTTCCTAACTATGTAATTAAAATAACTGTTTTTGTTTTTCCTATTTCACAGCGTAAGTATCCAGAACTTCATACTGAGTCCGGTCTTTCAGGGTCAAACAAATTAAAATTAAAATGTGCCCTTAAGGTTTTGCTTTGTTAAAGCATGCCAAATGCTCAATATTATCTCTAGGTGAAGTCTGCATTTATTAAGGTCCTCCCAAAGGTCCTCTCCTCTCCACCTGCTTCGTTTGGTTTTAGCTGTAGTTTTGTTGTTGTGTTCCTCCAGGTTTATTATCGTGGTTTGTTTCATGAGGAAATGCCTCCGCTCATCTGGGAACATGGCCAAGTGAAGCATGCCCGTATGTTCAGTCCAATTGTCTCCTATTTAGCATAAACTGTAATTAAAGCACTATGGCAGTCTGTTTTGAACAAAATGCTAAACTTGCATCAGAGAAACGGAAAGAATCACAGCAGGAGTTTCTGTGCAGTTAAACACACGGAGAAACTTTGTCTATGTTGCTTTTAGCGTGGATTGTATTTCTCGCTCTTGTGAGATGTCACTTTTTCTAAACTTATCAATACATTTTGGATTAAACTTTGACCCTGCTATATCTAACACCATTCAATTGGCATACAGTTGATTTCTTAACATACTTAGCACGCCGTATTACCCTTCGGAAATAAACTGCTTTATGTTATAATTTCCAGTGGTCAAATATTGTGGAACTATGCTTGATATTGATCCCCGAAGTGGGATAAGGGGTTTTGTATCAGGGAGAATTAAAAAAAAAATGTTTTCCAGGTATGCAAAGAGCATTAACAAAATACTACTGATTATTTTTTATATTAATTTGAGCCAGTGCTGGGAGGGGCTCAGACCTGTCCTGGTTTAGGGTCCGGTGGTTCGTCCTGTTTTTGAACATGATGGGATACATATCAGGCCAGTTACATGTTTACCTCACGTAGGAGCCAGCCTCTACAGTGTGGAGACAATTGGAATCGAAATGATGCTACAGAATTAATATCACCTTTGCGGACACTGTCATTTCGTAAGGGTTGATTGTTCACTGAAAAACAGTTGTCCGCTGTAGTGTGTAGACTCGTGAGTGAAATTACAAAAAATCTGCAGTCCTTTAAGACCAGCGATGTCCCACAGGAGAGAAAAACTGATTCCAATGTTGACCAGCCCATTACGACTCAATTATCAGTAACATGTCTTGCGGCGACCATTAGCACTAGCGTTAGTACACCAGATTAAATTTAGGCGTGGTAATGAGCACAGAAATGTGCATGTCATGAGAGCGAAAAAGGCAACTATTGCTCAAAAATGACAAACTATAGTGCAGTCTTATGAAAAACTAATAGTAAAATAGAACTTTACTCATCTATTGTATCTAGTTATCAATTGAACAAGTGCAAATGTTGTGGGTTTGTCATTGCAATGTAATGCTACAATTTACCAACTGGTTGTTTTTCTTACAAGAAAGCTGAAAAGAAAAAGAAAGCAAAAGTATAAATAATCAACTGGATGAAAGAGTCATTTATCACATGCCAAGCCAGTGTCCAACTCATCTAATGTTTGGTGAGCGTTCTGGTGCAAAAACATCTGCTGTGCACCACAGGTGGGTTATGCACAATAGTGGTGTGTTATGCACAATAGTGGTGGGTTGTGGTGAGTTTCCCCCTTCACTGTAAAGCATTTTGAGGTGCAATATAAATGCATCATAATTCATCACTTTAGGGCTTTGGACTCCTGCGTCCTCTATTAAAGCATGCTTAAACTTTTAACATTTTTATAAAAAATTATTATTTCATAATTAGTAGCCTTTTATCCTTTTATTTCTACATAATTGTATTGTATTGTTTTTTATTTATTTCAGTTTTTCTGTAAAGCACACTCCAGGAACACTCTAAGAAAATTGCTTTATAAAGTTTTTGTATTTCTTATTTTACAAAAATATTTACAAAAGTAAAGTTAGTATTTAACTACAACTGATGCCTTATAATGTGCTGTTTCATACATCCCTTTATAACACAAGCCTACTATAGCAGTTGTGTAATAACACATGATCACCATTTACAAACCACAGGTTCTCAAAAGAAATATCCCTAAACATGACAATATACGAAGTTTAAAACTCATGTTCTAAATCAGAATAAAAGGATTATTTTGTAGGTTTGTATTACATTTACATACATCTATATAACATTACTTAAATGAATGATCATAGACTGAACAACGCAAATTGAATAAGCAGAATAATTTGGGGACTGGGAATGTGAGAGATATGAAGTGTTAAAACGTTATTAGGCAGCTGACTAAACCCCACTCCATTTAACTAAAGTGATGCTTTATGAAATATTGAAACTAGAAATACAGATTTCAGGTTTAGGAAACTGGGTCATTTTAAAATGAAATCCACCTGACGTTTTTCACTCTACCAATTCCTAATCCTAATTTACAATTCCCCAACTGGTTATATGTATGTAAGTATATATTTTAAGGTCCCTCACTCAGGGAATTTGCTGCAAAGATTCAACCATAAACCAAGGAGCTTTCAAAACAACTCAGGTACACAGTTCTAGAACAGTGAATCCCATATCAAAGTGCTCATTTCAGCAGGGGAATGACCCAAAGCACATAACCAAGGCAACACTGGGGTGGTTTAAGAATAACAAAATTACTTTTCTTGGCTGACTTGAATCCTTTTCAGAATCTACAGTGTAGCAGGGCTTGACATTTGCTATCCAGAAGTGATCCTCTACAAACCTGGGAAACCTTCAGAAAAGACAAGAAGAACGGTCTCCACCCCAGTGCGCAAAGAGACATATAGCTGTACACTTAAGTAATGGCTGCCAGAGATGCTTCCACCATTATATTCGAGGTGACTACTTATAAGTAAAAAAAAAAATTTTGTGGTCACATCTAACTTTTATTACCCAAATAAGATTATTGTTTGCATTCAAGTTTTGGATAAAAATACTCACTTACAAGTTATATATATGTATACATATCATTTGTAATTCAATAAAAGGTGGGGAACTCACTCTATGTAGTATACATATATAGAGTATATCTTGTCATCTTAGAAAATGACATTAATATAAAGGTATTACTTTACAATTAATTTGAATAACATGTACAAATATTATTGTGGTCAAAAGTTGGATTTGAAGAGACTGAAATGAGTTGCAAATAATATTTTTAGACCAAAGTCATAATTATAAGGATAAAATACTATGAGCACAAGCGGTCCTTTTAAAATATATAATTTTAAAATGAATTAAGGAAAGCATACTATTAAAGTAATAAACCATAACTTGTGAGCAATAAATGTCCGAAGTAAGAGGACACAGCAAGCAGAACTCTCAAGCACTTTCCGATTCAGCAACCACAACTATTTTGAAATGCACACATCACATGATGTCCTAAAATGTTAATAAGAGAAATCACAAATGCTAAGCTGCTATATCCCAATTACAGATAACAACGAATGCGTGCTTTCTTCAAACATATTTTCATAAATCCTGAATGTTTCCCTTTTTCCTCCACCTCTACCTGGCATGGGAGAGAGAAGTTTTGATTAGTCCGAAGAGGTGTATCATCTCAGGTGTAGTCCTTTGGAAACCACCTGTAGTTCACTGTTGCGTATCCCTTCAACCTTCCACTGAGTGTTGAAGCTGCTGAGCTGTGAATACAGCTCCTCACTGATTACTTTATCATTCATTTTTATTCTATATGTGGCTACTATTATGCCATTTGTAATGCCAGCATCTGGGGTCAGGGAATAATTTTCCAGATTGGCACTGGGTTTCCTGGTTTTCCCTCTTCAACATGCATTCTGCTCAGCTTTGCAATTAATGCATTTTTGTGAAAATGTACTGTACCAAATAAAGTTTGATTGATTGATTGGGTTGATTTGATTGATTAAATTCGATTGAAACTGGAAGGGAACAAAAGTAGCTTTCATTGGTGGCCGTGAGCTTGTAAAGTAGAGGATAAGAAGATTTGTCCTGATATTCTAGTTTGTGTTGTTACCTCTTTGTCTTTTTATAGTAGAGCTTCAATTATTCTGTAATCAGCATTTTGTGCCAAAATTTCTTTACAAGCAAACATTTTGAGATGGTTAGACAGAAGAAGCTTGTGTCCAGGCCAAAACAAGAAACTGTCTTGTGGATAACTACAAAGGCAAACTTATTTAAAATCCGATCCAAGAGTTAGCCCAGCAGGCTGCTTGAAAGATCTCTGACTCTTTAGCAGTGCTCTTAGCGAGAGCATCATCTAAACTGTCCTTTTGGTTTCTCTGTAAGGAATTCAGTCTAAAGGGGATCTGTCCAAAGTAGATGTTTAAAGGAGAGAAGTCTTGGTTATTGGCAGGTAGCCGAAGAAGAAGGTGTTTAATGAATGCATCGCAGCCAGATCAGCCACGTTAACAATGTGCTCGGTCGCCGGTCCTTTCACTAGCTGCCCAGGGGAACACATCATCTAGATGAAGTCATGATCAATACAGTCACCGTAAGCCAATGAAACAGAGATAGTGCCCTTTCAATTGAAGCTGCACTCAGTCACTTTTAAGCCATCACTAGTACGGCTAGCTCCCTGCAGACGTCATCAATAAAAGGAAAATACTGTTTCCATGGCTTGGTACATCAGTGCCCTATCCTGGCTGCAGAAGCCCACATGGTTTTCCATGGCACAGCATCTGTGCGGTTTTTTTTCCCCCCAAAGGATACATACCTCCTTTTTTACATATTTTCTTGCCCGGTTTCCTGGCACATTCCTTGGATATTCTTTTTACTGCAAAACGAATAGAAGACTAAAAAATAACATGGAGCTCCATTACAGACAGTAGGAGCATGCAACACCACTATCTGACTGATGAAGAAAAAAAAGTTAAAACAGTATTTGTTCATACTCTCTTACATTCTCTCATCATTGCCATCATCATGGTTAATCGATGATCATCGTTACTTTATATTCTCCTTATATTTATATCCCCTCCTTTCAGCTCAAGTCATTGTGCCAGCACACACTATGGATGGATGATGGACTGCTGAATGTCAGGTGTGAGAAGGGATCAATTTCACCTGGATGGACGTGCCGTGGTGGACAGAAAGATGGGCGTGGATGGGAAGTTAGGAGACAGATACACAATAGCACTGAACCACCCACCCACACACGCGCACACACACACAAACACGCACACGCATACAGGCGCAGACAAACAAGCAGCAGCAACATGCACATAGATACCATACGATGACATGCACAGGTCATGCATTTTCCATGACCTACAGTCAGCACACACTGTTAAAGGAAACTCTTAAATTTTGTTTTTCCTGTTTCTCCTTGTCTTAACTCACCATCCTCCGTGGGGACGTATATGTTTAGGAAAAGGCAGTCCTCGCTCTGGTCCTGAACGTACGATGAGACAATCTCCAGGCTGTTAGTAAACCATACAGGAAGCATGACGTCGGGTAATCTTCCTTCCACAATGGTCTGAGGACAGACTGGGGTGAACTGAGTGGCGTTGCGGATGTCGGACCACGGGATCGGCGGCTCTGGGGGCTGGAAGCGCCTCTCTCCTGTAGGTGGTGCAGCGTAGGGCACGCCGAGGAACTGAACGACGGGCCCCAGGATCTCGTTATTGAGCTCCTTTTTGAAACCCCGCACCTTCCCGTAGCTGGTGGTCACCACTGGGTCCGTCTCATCAAGTTTCTGCGAAGCCACTGTCACAGCCTGCAGCATCAAGCCCAGTATCCAGAGGAAGAAGGCGAGGTCCATGCCCGTGTGCATCTGTCCACACATCACCCTCCACGCACAGCACAACTGGGAGGGTCTCCGTAGTAAAGGCATGCTCCCACTGGCACGAGCACCAGCGCCGCCTCAGGAAATGTAATCCGCAGCCGCACTAAAATCAAATCCTATTTATATCCACTCACAAGAAAAGGCAATCAGAGGCAAAGTATAAAATCTCCTAAACACGAGGCCGTCAAAACATTTAAAGGCTTTTCGCATGGCAAGGATTTACCATTGATTTCACACTTGTGGAACAGACATCTTCACTCAGCGCTATTCATCAGGGTGCATCCTATCGACAATATCGACAGTGTTTTCCATTCTGGAGACATGGAGAGCGCAGCCATTTGCTGCAGATTTTCCGCAGATAAATCAAACCCAGTTGAGCTGCCGGTCTATATCCTGTAGGAAATAAAAAATAATTAATTAGCCAGAAAGAGAGGCAGGTTTCGTTAGCTGCTAGGGTCTAACTCCACTGCTATCTACCGGGATCATCCTGAAGTCAAAGCCAGAGTGTGACAATTCAAGAAGTTGCTAAGGATGTCTCTTCTCCTGGTACAAAAGTATAATTAGAAGGGCCGCATTTCCTCAGAAGTTCAGAACTGATTAATGTGACACTCATTCAGATTTTTTGGGAAAAATCAGAAAACTTTCACAGAAAGACTAAAACAAACTGAGACGTATGGTCTGGACCTGCAGAATCAGCTCAAAATATTCTCTTTTGATAGGACTTTGCACCATAAATATAGTCTTGTTCAGTATGGCTTTGCTTTTGTGATAGTAACCGTGAATATGTTTTACATTAAAAAAGAAAAGAAAAAGGTCATGGCAATACAATTCAGAAAACAGAAACAGTTATAAACTCTAGTTTCATGCATTTTCAAGTTCAGAGCATGTTCCACACCTCATTCACACTTTTAAATGCAAGATAATAAGCGACGCCCACGTCCAAGTGGACGAACTGACAGAAAGATTTTGATCACGAATCGTTTCAGCACAGTAAATTAACTAACTGGTAGAATCCCCACTAAAACCCAATGGGGCACATTCACCCACAAAGGGTTGCTTGTCCTCAATACCACCCTAACAGCAGCAAGACAAGCAACAAACTTTATATGAAACTAACCATTATTTGTGGATGAAACTCATGTGGGGAAAGCCCCTCATATCGGACAGTAAATTTGCTGCTGAGGTCCTAAAGTGGCATTTAAAAAAAGTCCTACAGTTGATTGGGCTTTTGTGTGTTCTCAATAGTTTCCACACTTTCTCATTTCTGTTTAAAGCTGGTCAGTGTACAACATGGTCAGTGTGTAACATATATTGTATATTTTGAAAGAAAAAATAAGTAAAACTAGTGTACAACTGGTAGATTAAGAAAAAAATTGACAAAAAAATGTTAAGGATAATGGTATAAAAATCATGTTTTCATCTCCGCTGAATAAGAGCTCCGTTTTTTTTTGACTGATTACATTTTTTCGCAAACCCAGAAATGCATTATATTTAGCTGACTTATTCCACCTCACACGGTGTGTATTGAATAAAGAGGTATCTATTACAAACCTTTCCAGCATTTTCTATCATTTTAATGATGGTAGAAATAATTGTTAGGTAAATCTGAGGGTTCTGTTGGCATTACAGCAACAACAAAATGTGGCTAGGCCTTGAAATAAATCTGTGGATTAGACCCAGAGATTTTTAGAAATATTGGCAGATGACTGACTGCTAAGTCAAGGGCAGACCCAACAAGAGGAAAACACAGCACAATCTTTGACCCAGCGGATATTTCTACTGCTGCATCCAAAACATTGTTTAAAACCAACTCCATCTATTGACAAATGCATATAAATGATATGCAATCAAGTAAAAACACAATAGACAATGTTCTCGAGGAGTGAAATGGATAAACAGGGAAATTAAATAATAAATTTGCTCTCATTGATTGTTTACTGTGTTAATAATGAGGCAGTAAATTTATCATGAGGTTTTTCCAGCAGTCACACTGCAAATCTCTAGAAAAAGAGCCTCCTCCAATCCTAGACGCCTTTGAGCCACCCGTCTCTTTTCCACACCGCAGGCTACACAGCTCACACGAGAGATTCAGAAACTATTGGATGGGAGGCACGTCCTCTCAACAGTACTGCCACCCTACAGGTGCCCATGAAGCCTATAGGAGGCGCTCTTTGGCCATGAGCTGAGAGAAGCCTGATTTTCGCCCGTCCCAGCACGGGTGGAACTCTGCCAATTGTGCGTCGCCGCTGTGCTCTCCCAAAAACAATTGGCTAATCGGGAGGCATCTAGTTTGCTTCTTTTTCTTTTGTTAATATAGGGGCAGAGGTTAGCCCTTGCAGGACAACATCATACATTGTGATGGATTATATTAAGAGGAGGAATGCATACTCTAAAGATAGGGGGGAAACCCTGCCTGTAAATCTAAGTAATGATCTTAATCAATGGATTCCTTTACTGAGAAACAGTCTCCCACTTTATAGTAAATATCACAGGGTGGGTGAATGGAAATGCATTGAATACATTTAGAAGGTTATCACTGTCTTTTGCTGAACCTTGCAATGGTAGGAAAGTAAACAACATAAATCAAGTACTAATGCAGCAAACACTGTAGGTGACTTTATCAGCAAGTTCACCTGCAAGTTTATGTTGCAGTTTTAAGCATATACATGAAATGACCCACTGAAAATATGCTGCTCAATTCCAGCTTCTGGAGTTAAGTGTTAGATTTTGTACAATGGAATGGAATTTAAGATTAATTATATGACAGTCACAATTTTTGCAACTATCTGTCTCCTTCTAAGTCGTGTCGTGGTGAGATTTTGGTTCTGGGCTTTGAAAATTTTGAATGACAAAAACAATTGCTCATAAACATGTTTGTTATGATGACACTTATATACTAATGCATGGTTCCAGAGAAGTGGATATCACACAGAGAACTTTTAATGAAGTTGAGTATTTTTTATCACCCCAAAGGCAGCTGAATGGTCAGACGATTATACAAAAGCATACCCCGGAAAACAAACTGCCTATTATTTTAGCCACAGCTGTCAAACCCAGAGTAAATAGAAGCACATACGAGAATTATTATTGCAGTTAGTCAAAAGACTAAACATTCCATCACTATATAGTTTACTTCAATGCTAGCTCTCGCTGACCTTAATGACCTCATTTCACCTTCAAGAAGGCTTCTGGTAAATTTATAGGCATTGACTACTGCAGACAGCATGTCTAGTCGGCAGAACTGCAGGAGTTAGAATGAACCTGTCCCGAGACTATATATTTTTTTCAGGGAATTTGATTCCTCGGCTCCTCAATAATGCGAAACTAACTTTAGTAACATATTCTGCTCAAATTTTTGGCTCCGTAGAAAACAATGGATTGGAGAGACTTCCCTAAACACTCGTGGTTACTGCATTGTCATAAAATGTTCCCTAATAATAACCACAACTTAAAAATAACCTATAATTATAACTCTTTTAATATATATAAGACACGATATACATGCATGTGTGTATAGGCACACACTCACACATTTGGAATCGTGAATTATTTTTTGTATTTTCCCCCAATTTCAATAGATGTCGCCACAAATCCCGCCACGCCACACAAGGTGGAGAGCATGACTAGCCTCCCTTGACCCACGCCATACTCGTGACATACAGTCTATGGCTAGTTTCCTTTTTTTCCTTATGTTCCAGTTTTATTATACGAAATAGTGAAAGGATTCCGAATGGACAATTGGTTGGAATGATAAAATTCCAACCAATTGTTCTCTTCCCTCATTCTTCATTTCAAGGGTCTTAGCTGATTTGTCTTGATGAGTGTTCCGTCTTCTAAACTTAAAAAGCTGTACATTTCAAACTTGCATGGCCATCCTTCAGTTAACCAGGGTCCAGGGTAAGGTTTGTTCTATACAACATGGAGATAACCTCCTTCCGTATGTGAGCATCTTCTAATAACCTTGAATGCCCCCCCCCCCACACAAACACACTCGCACACGCACACACACAAACACACACCCCCACCATAGTGTTATCTTTCACACACCATAGTGTTATGAACTGTCTTATCTCTAAAAGCGGAACCCCAGGCAATTGTTCATCTTATTATGGCCTGTTGACTGCTCTACCATTCTGAATTGATTACCAGATCCAGATCGTCTGACAGGTTAAAAACACATCACCTTGCCTCAGTTTCCCTGCTTTACTGATGCCTCCCAATGAGCATTCATCCCTTTCTCATCCTCTAGTTAAAATCCCCAAAAGATGTTAAAACCACAATCTGACAGAAACATAGCACCTTACTATAAAAATGTTTTCCAAGCATTAATTTTCACCTGAACACATACTTAGTATACTGACTGTTCTATAAACATGTAATCCACCATCGCAACATGCAAATTATGATCAACCATTTTCCTTACATTCTTATACAACATTCCGACATCTGGGTTGTTTCGGAAACTGTTTGAAGATTTTTTAATAGTCTTTTTCGTCAAAAACCTTCCCCTTCATAATTGAATTGTTCAAGCTGTTTATTCGTTTTAATCCTAGTTGCATTTTCTTTTAGAGATTTATTCCCTTCATAGCAACAGTTAAAATTGCTCTCATCCATGTTGCTTTGTCAGGCCATCATTTCAAGTTCATGCCCTTTCAGTGAGGGGTTTGCTAGTTCATCCACTTGGGTTCCCTCTCATCACATTTAGTCTGGAGAAGCTTCTATGGTGTACTCGCCCATCTGCCTGTCTGTATTTTTTATAACATCGTCCAGAGATGAAGCACCAGATTGGATTAAAAACAAATAAAAAATCCTTCAAACAGACCAGGCTCTTACCACTCGCACCAACAGATGAGAACATACTCACTCCCACTATCTTACTGTAAGGCATTAAGATAAGCCTGATCAGCGGATGCGTGGGAAAGTCATTATCATACATTTTGGAACTGATAGACTACATTTCCACTAATACAAATGGGGCAGACCTCCGAAGCCCTACTTTCCTAAAGCAGCATGTTTGCCAGCCGAATCTAGGCCACCCTTGGAACCAGGAGCGTCGGTCCGATTGGTTTTCATTAAAGCAATAATTACTTTTATCTTTAAATGCTCAGGTGTGACGAATACCTGTAGACACCTGGAGTCCTCCAAGACAAACACAGCAGACCAGACGGAAAATTAAGGAAAACCTGAAAATGTATTTACAGACATATGCATGGGCTGACTCTTTCCTACTTCTCACACTCTCACAGCATATTGCAGATAAAAACTGTAGTAATGTCCAGCAAACATACTAGTTTCTACATTTCATACAGCTTTCAGGGAAACCTCTTCATAACTTGACACATGAGAAAGTGCATTAAGTCCAAACGATGGGAGAAAGCGAAAAAGACCCAAGTCGTGTTAAAGCTCAACTGTGGCACACCAGATCACTGGTCCAGTACCTGTGCTCAATAAACAATGAAGTGGGACCAGGGACTTCTGCAACACATAGGGAGGGATTGGAGTTATTGGTTTACTATCTGTAACAACAGTACACCCATGAGGGCAGTTAGCTCCTGTCGCGCTTCATATCCTAGTAGACATTTTCTTTTCATTTTCAGGTTTGGTTTTTATTTCTCTGAGAGGGACAAGTGAAACATGGTGTCTGTCCTTCAGCCCTGGAATTGGGAGCCTGATCGTTTATGAAGGTCAAGTCCCGCTGAATGGCGGTCACTCATTAAAGTGTGCAGCAGAGAAAAAATCTTGATTTATCTGTGGATGCACTTGCCCTACAGGCCCAAACTATTCCATAGCTGAGTGCCAGCACAAGGTTAACACCAGGCTAGATGCAATGTGTAGCCTCTGTAAGCGCAAAAATCGTGCCACGGATTTGACATGAGAAATTTAGTAAAACTAGTGAACTGAATGCAGACAGCTTACGGAGTCCATTTCACATATTGATTATTTTTCACGCACAGACAACCCTAACAAATGCATATGCTTAAGTGCAAAAAAATCGCAACAACCAACTTAATATGACATGACATTCTTTTACAGAGAACACAAAAAGTTGCTGATTAATCATCACTCACATAACTCCACACAAGTATCCGCCAAACAGTTTTAATATGCACCATTTACCATGTGATATCGCACCATTTACTATTTAGGTGCTCCCAAAGTCCATAGCAGAGCACCCGGCGTGCTATGTCACTTAATTGTGTAATGCGAGACATGGTAAATCACAACGTAGGGTTCTGTTTTTTCTCAAAGTCAAACAAGAAAAATAATTAATGTCATTTCGTTTTTACAGAAATGGGGGCTAGGGCTATCACATTGAGATTCGACCTTCGACTGGTATTTGGATGTGTGAACAGTTGGAATAGTCTAATGTGATTTGGAAGGTTTGTTATATCATAGGACTGTTATTGAGTTTCAGCCCGATATAGCCTATGGCTGCTCCAGTTGGCTAATTGGGTCTAAGATGCACATCTTGGTTAGCTTTCCAAGAAACAAAATTAACGGCTAAACCATTGTAACGTAAAAAATACAATCCTCATGAGGAGGAAAACGCTGGGTAGCTTGAAATACCCTCACCTCGCACAGCTAGCAAACAAATTACTGAGCATCCCCGTAACTTCTTTGTGTTCTCAACAGCTGGTGTAGTGACAATCTGAGCTACCCCTCAGGATAAGCCACCTGCATCAGCAGCACATGCGTACGTGTGTGTCCTGATGCCTAGGCAACCAGCTCCTCCATTTGATCACACCCACAATTCTGAGCTACCGTAGCACATATCGCTATTTTCTAAACCGTTCATATCTAATATCAAATTGTCTAGCTTTTTGACCTGGATGAAAGACCTAATAGGGGCTGTGAAAAATTGGTGTGGTTTCTCAAAGTATGCAAAAAAGCGTTAGAAGACACTTTGAGCATATAGAAGACACATTTCAAAATTTGTTAATTTCAAGTTACTGACTCAGATTGTGGTTAAATTTCATATTTATTGTTGAGGAAGACGTACATTTTTGGTAGAAAGAAAAAATATCCAAAGTGTAGTACTTTGGAATGACTCCCTTACTAAGTGCCCCAAAATCAAATCCTCATTTTCCAATAATTTACAAATGTCCTGAGGTAATACTGTGGCACTGTATTTTTATTATTTTTTTCAAAGGGCAAGTGACTATCCCTAATCACTTGCCCCGCAGGGAAACTACACAAAGCAACAAAACTGGTTTTGGACAAAAAGCAGAATCTACAGGGAATGAATAGACACGAGGTTGACATTAACTCCTTTTGAAAACATGGGGTGGTGACATTTGACAACGTCTGGTCGTGTTTTACTGAAAAGCTGGACATAAATCTGACAAAACTGGGAACATTTTTATGTATGTTGCGGTTCCGAGGTGCAAATCTCTAGGATGTATAGGGAGCACCGAAGATATATAATCCCCTTCTGCCCACTCTAACCTGATCAGCTTTCTAAACAAAATTCAATTAATCCATGCATAAACATACAGTCGAGGTATCAAAAGTAACATGCTCTGGTTTTTGCTTACCCTCAGGCAACAGAGCAGATATCTAAAAATGTCACGAAAGAACTGAGGTGGAAGGGGGTCACAGAATGCAGGTTTTTCCCATGTGGGAAAATTTTTGTTTGCAACTTCATTGTAAGGGCTGATGAAGTCTATCTTTCTTTGCAATTGAGATAGCACCCAGAACAAGCAACAGTTTAAGGCTCTGTGCCAATACAATAAAAAGAGAGCAGAGAGGACCAATGAATACAACATAATCTTTTGACAGCATTCAAAGCAATGTGATGACTGGGCAAATAAGAAAATGGAATGTTCAGTAACACACACACACTTAAAAAAAAGAAAAATAAATGTCCCCACCACTAACAGCTTGTTTAGTTTCCTGATTTTTACTACACTATTTGATAAAACATTTTTATTATTATTATTATTATGAAAAGATTTCACTCTATTTCAACATATATAAATAAAATTGTATCATAAAATAGTTACTGAACTACTTAAGCTTGTCTTTAGGATACTGAATCAAACCTAAAAATGAAATATTAAGTCTAATGCTTCCATTATTTATGAACTAGCTCCCTCCCCTGTACACATTTGGTAGAGCTAGAAGCTGGGTCGCATTTTATCATTTATTCACTAAAAAAGAAACATGAAAATGCTAATCTCTATAATTCTTCGGGTGGAAAATACAATAAACTACAGTTACTGTGCATAGATGATTAATAATAATGAATCATTAAAATCGCTCAAACTACACTTAAAAATGTATTGGGAACGTTACATTAAATATATCAATTAATAAAAAACATTTGCGTGATCCAACCACATTCAAGCAAAAAAACACAGGCTAATAATCAATTTACAACACATCACCGTTACCACAGACGAAACCCACAATACCATATTATACAACTTACTGTTTCAGAGAGAGAGTATTTGAGATGAGTGAGGGGGGGTTAAAAATTGTTTTAAAAAAACAACGGGGGGGCCTCGGTAATTACTAGCA
>JAOVYW010000029.1:3012462-3074370 GCA_025775045.1 Hiodon tergisus
TGATTATTCCCCGGGGCATTCCCCCCCCCCCCCCCCTGCCAAGACTGCTGAAGAACAAAGAAAAGCAACAGTTATTAAGGAGAACCAGAACTCCATCATAGTGACTGCTGAGCCGGTCCCAAATTGGTAAACCAAAGTCATTACTCATCGAATCGTTATTGGAGTTGCAACACCTTGTTGCCAAGCACCGTCTTCTTTCTCTCCAGGGAAAATAAAAAGGTTTATTAAGGGAGCAAATCGAAGAAATGCTGCAAGAGGGCATTATTGAGAGGTCCACTTCACCATTGGCTGATTCAGTTATTGTGGACAAAAAGGGGGGAGGGAAGAGATTAGAGCAGAAGACTAGAGCCCGTCAATACCAGATCTTTGGGTTTCCGATTCCGATGCAAGTCCACCGATGTGATGTATTTTTCCTATTCCGAATGAAACTAATATTGTAATAAACTCCTCCAGTACTAAAGATACAAATGCGCAGAACAACAGAGAAAGCTGTTGACTCACACATCCAGTATTTAATGTTAAATTTGGTCGTAAATAACATAATAATGTTTTTTTTTTTTCTACCAACAAAATATTTTTCAAGAACACCTCCTGTTCCTAACACGAGGAATGCCAGTATAAGTTCCAGGCAAGCAATCTGTTTGACTTAAAAAATTCACAGTTGCCAAAGCGACACGGGAAGCTTCACTGACAGACTGTAGGAATACAAGATCCTTCAGAAAACAGAGACAAACTGTTTGCTAAGAGCCCAAGAGACCGCGGTGGTAAACATCTCGTCTGTCATGTTTTTAAAAGTCTGAGGAGCCTGCCTGATCAAATGCAGAAAACACAACAAGTCTGTCGTGTTGAGCGGCACAAAGCAGCTGTGGAGACGTGCCTTAGAGACGGCTCTGTCTCCAGAAAACTCCAACTAATTTCCTATCACCGCAGTTTGTGTGTAAAGACCAGCATCTTCAAATATGCGACAGTCCACCGACGCATAAGTAAACAAGGCTACGAATGATCTATTGTGAGATGATTAAACATGAGTTTAATAAGTAAGTGATTCTTCACACAGTCGAGGCAGATAGAGAGTTTAAGAATAGTCTGACAGAACACTGTAACCTCTTTACTGTGACAGATTCCATCTTAATAGGACAAGCTGAGCAACGGCACAAAAAGGCTGTGCCTGAATGTACACATTCAGACAGAAATGACCTTTCGAATATATTTAGAATTGTGTTGAGAAACATAGGAATACTATTGACACCAACATGTTCCAATAATGAAAACTGGATATCAATGTGAGATTCAGATTTATCCCACGTCATGTATCTACATGGTTATGTTTTATCTCTAAGGTATAATAAGTGTTTTATAAACCATTAGATCAATGTATATCAAGTAAATAACACTGCCATCAGCTAACGACAGAGACACCACACAGAACATTGCTGGTGGAGAACTGTCCTGCTTCAGTTCTCCCATTGATGGAGTCAACCAGGCTTTTCCCAGAGACAGAGATTCAGCCAGTCCGTCGACAGAGGATACTGTGAAACTAGTAGGTAGACTCCGCCAACACTGTTAAAGGAGTGGGCTGCTAGTGGTCCGGAAGGGGGCTGAAGGTGCTCCCCTGTCATACGGAGCAGAAGACGAGCCTCTGCAACCGGACAAGCCAAAGCTACACCACAGGGAGGTCATGACCAGTGTGTGCCATCAAATCAGTCAACGACCGTCATGGCTTCTCTGGGTATTTTCTCTGTGTTGTGTGGACACACGTTTGTTTTATCTGCGCCCTACGCTGTTAGGGACCTTGACCTTGCGCATCCCCTGCACCGTCCCCGTTTTTTGATTGCCAGGTGTGGGCCCAGGTAGGTGAGTGAGTAAACCAACTACCCCGCTAGTTCCATAGGGGGCTGGGGGGTCGGAAAGTGTGAATCCTGGCACTAGTTGGGGTGTGTGTAGATGAGATCGCGTGCGTTTAGCATACCTTCTTAATTTACCTGATGCTTTGTGTTGGGTGAAAGCCTTTCTACTTGTGGATGATGATTGCAGCCCCTCGGACCATCAGAAGTGGTGCTAGTCGCCCTGCTTATTTGTTATTATGCTGTGGTTTCGCAGCACTCGGAGAGCAGAGTCCGGTCCTGTTGCGGACAGCCACCATCGGCCACAACGACGCCCTTGTAACCGGGTCTTGAGCGAATGCCGGGGATGGATCGATCAGGGTATGCATCGATGCCAGGGCCAATTGTTACATTGATCATGTCTAGCGTTGAGGTTGTTAAGTTGTCTTGAATTAGCTGTACCGGTTATTTTCCATTTTAAAACTAAAGGGACGCAATCACGTTTTACTCCCCATCATTTCCCTTCTCTTCTGTGCTCTCTCTAAGGGTAAGGCAACGTTAACTTTGCACTGCGCTTGCATTAATCAACATAGGAAGCTGTTTACAACAAACTCAGTGGCTGCGAAAGCTGGATTCCTGTTATTGGCAGAGTGAGCCTGAATGTGGTACAAAAGAAATAGGAACTCAACACGGGAATGGGTATTTAGCTGACACAAGGGAAATACAGAGGACCTCAGAATACACAGGTATCTTATTAAAATTACCTGGGCTCATGAGGCACTGAAAACAGATTGTGCTTTCATCAAAGGTGATAGCACTGACAAACTTGTTGAGCACGCAAACCTCATTAGGTGAATGGTTTCAGATAATATAAAGGTACACCAAGATATTTTGCTAAATCCATTGAACAAAACCTGAAACTAAGTCTGAGATACGCCAGTCTAAAGCAGCCTCTGGCTAACTGGTACTTTAGATTTATTTTTTGGCACAAAGGAAATTTTTGAATCCACCTCAGTAAGAAAAGATCTTCTAACACAGATTTGAAAGGAGATGGCAGAATTTACCGGAAGATGTTTGCATGAATAGCAGTAACAGATGGGCTGATCTCCTTTTAGTACAACAGTATGCTTAATGTATGTCAGGCATGGTTTGATGTTCTACATTTTTATATATATATATATATATATATATGTACAGATGGGTGACAAATTAAAGGAAACAGTGAGGGGGTCCGGAGGCTCTGTTACGCTCTGTGGGGGCATTTTTCTGGCATGGTTTGGGTCCACTTGTCCCTTTAGAGGTCACTGCAAATCATTACAAGGTTATTCTGAGTGATTACCTTTATCCCATGGTGAAACATTTCTAGCCTTATGGCAGTCGTCTCTTCCAGGATGACTGTGTTCCCATCCACAGGGCACGAGGGGTCACTGAATGGTTTGATGAGAAAATTATGTGAATCATATGCTATGGCCTTCACAGTCTCCAGATCTCAAGCCAATTGAACACCTATGGGAGCGTTTGGACAATGCTTTCTATCACCACCATCATAACTCCGAATGAGGGAATATCTTTTGGAAGAATGTTGATCCATCCCTCCAGTAGATTTCAAGTGACTTGTAGAATCTGTACTAAGGCGCATAGAAGCTGATCTGGCAGCTTGCAATGGCCCAACACTTTATTGAGACACCTCATGTTTCCTTTAATAATTAAAAAAAACTCCAAAATGCCACCTCTCTTTGCCAGCTGGACTTCCGAATATAACACAAACATACTTGTGTTCAGAAGGTATTATATTAACAATATAATATTTGTTTCACTGGACATCTGTACCAATTGGGAGCTCTTACCTGAAACATAAATTCACGAGTGCATCTCCTATAAAGTTTTCGGAGTAAATGATTGTTGTAAAGGCTATCCCTGGTAGCCGTGATCAGGTCCCAGTGGTCCTAGGTAAGAGCATAGGTTTCAGTGATCAGAGAGACTGTAGTGTTGTAGATTATGGCTTGAATCAGAGTTTGTCAGCAGTCTGCGAGCAGGGACTAAGGCTGCCAAATTCTTGCCAGCTGCCTGTTTGCGTAGAGCTTTGTTAACTGCACTACATGGCCAAAAATATGTTGACACCGCATTCGAATGAGGGGATTTTAGCTATTTCAGCCACACCCGTTGCTGACAGGGGTATAAAATCAAGCACACAGACATGGCAAAGGAAACAGACAAGGATGTCACCTTTCTAACAACCCTTATATGTGCCCCAATAAAAGTTATGATAGATTGCTGCATCCAAATGACATTTAAATTAAATTACTTTAACAAGCGGGTGCACATTGTGCACATGTCATTTTCTTATGGGCAATGATCTAAATATATATGGAAAGAATAGATAATGGGAATAAGCCAAAGACTGCCCAATCATGCAGCTAATGGTACACATTACTTTAACAATATATATCGCAAATAGTTAGTGCTGGTTCTCATTCCTCTCAAACCTTTAATTGTTAAATTGGATCAATTATTATGCATAATTACAACAGAAAGCCGAAAGATCATGTGTTTTACTATTAGAGAGACCTTGAAAGTCAGTAGGATTGTGGAGGATCTCGGGTACAGGGCCTGATCTTGATATTTCTCTCAAGTAGCTGAGTATACCGCATTAAAATAAAAAATTAATCAAAATCAGGTCTGGTTTGTTTCACCCAACAGACGATTCACAATGACGACACGTATCTGTGTAACAAATGATTTTAGGCTGCGAAGATCTTGACAACCATTTGCTGTATCACAGTGAATCTTTGGAGGGACCCAAATTTTTAATTGGTTAAGTCTGTTGAGATCCAGCTCATTGTCAATGACAACGGAGCCATCACTGACGCACATAAAAAGGCTTGAATAGACTTGTTGTAAAGGCCTCCAGCATCAAAAAACCATTACTTTTTACACATACATATCACTCTCATATTCAAATGAAACACAATAATATATTTTTTCCAGTCTGGTGTCAGTCCAAACTACCACCCCAAAAGTGCTCTTGGTAGAATCCTACTTTGACAAGTATAAATGCTAAAAAGCTATTCATTTGCAACACAGGGTGATTTTTACTACATCTAGATCAGATTCACTGGGCCATTCTTCTGTTTAGTTATTTTTATGCCTTCTCAGATTGTCTTCTTTCTCTCTAGTACACTGTCTCAAATGTGACAGAACACACAACATATTATCACAGCAAGGAAGTTGGCAAAAGACCGTTATTATGACTTCTCTGGTCCCACTTGCTTCTGCACTCATGATTCACAGATTTGCCATCAAAATTGCCCTTGTCCCTCCACTTCCCAAAACAACCACATAAACAAACAAATAATATAACATGACTTATGCACTTTTTTAATATGCATGCTCTATGTTAATAACAAAAAACATTACCATTGTGTCAAGAAAGGTTTTAAAATGTAAAAGTTTTACATACAAAAGCCATGTTACGCTGACGCATGCTGTGTAAACGGACGACCGACACATACAATTTTTAATCAATTTTTAACAGAGCAGAAATCTAAAATCTAATCAGCTGTGAAGTCCAAGTATATTATTTACATGGAATTAATAAGAAGACTGAGATATAAAAAGAACATAAATGGTTCGCGACAAACAAAAAAGTGACCCCATACTGTGGGACAGATGGCAAAACTGTCAAACTAAATACGGTCTTCCCGCATTTGTAAAATTGGCCTAATATCTTTTGTGCTGTCACCTCCTACTAAGCTAGGGATACACAACAACATTTTGATATTGCATTTTAGTTTTGGAGAAAATTTCATCCATAGCATTTGGAGAATAATCCAAATAAAGTAACCTTTTCTTGTTCTCCATTAAATCAGGGTTCTTTTGATTCTATACCCAGTTGTACAGACTAACCAGCTACTACAACAAATGTCTTCCTTAATCCAAAAAGGCACATTTTAATTGAGTCACACTGCTATTTACCCGAGAAAATCACTTAGTAAATCATATTTAATTGACTTTTATACGTTGTAAACAGGCCACTTTAATCAACATGAATCTACATTATTAAATGAAGCTGATTTCTAAAGTGTAAATTAAACTGAAAGGACTTGTTTTGTTTCAGTTTGTTAATGCTTGACTTGTAATTAACATTAGCACAACAAATAGACTCCAGAGCCACTCTTAACCCAGGCATTGTTTTGCATTTAAAAACTTAAGTAACTGCACTCATTATTGTGCAATGGAATTAAAGAGTGAAATTGAGAATGCATTATGGAAATACTTCTTGGGAGTGTCCTGCGTCACCTACATTATTAAATATTAAACCTATTCAATTTCACAAAGGCGTATAAATGGCTTGGTGTGTGCAACTTCACCGCTGGCTTACCCCAGAAATCCATGGCCCAGCATAAAAGGCTTAGCATAACATTTTGCCTGCAGTTTGACCAAGTCGGGCTGGGCTTAACACAATAGGTGGTAGACGAGATCTTTAAAAAAAATGCTAAATTAATTAATGCAACATTTTGGATATAAAATGGCGAAGTATTCCGTGGAAACACACTAAATAATTGTGAAAAGGGTAGAGGTAATACACTGGCACTCAAACCTGAAGGCACTGCGATTGCCACTAATGGGTCTCGACCGCAAGTGTATGCTTGATAGTATATGTCCATGCACAACCCATAGCATTGACCCCGTTTCTTGTCGCAGATGGAGACATTAATGTATGTACAGTTCCAAAATTAAAAGTAAGCATTGGCTAGAAAGTTGGTTAAAAACAAAATGACACCTCCTGATGCGACACTCCCCTTTAATTCCCATTGGTGTGAAAATCCTCAGTCACTCTTGAAGGTCACAACCATGAAGGTTTGAAAGACAATTGGACTGGCATACTTCAAGTTGATGCTTAACTGTCTCACCGTCACCCCTCCCTACTTCAGCGTAATTCATAAAAAATGTTTATTGTATGTAAATTTAGAATCACCAATTGTTGGTCCCTCTGGATGGCACGGGCAGCCTGCATGCCCCCGGGAAGCCACTGTATAATGATGAGCTGAGAGAAAGCCAGCCTATTTCCACCCACCCCAGGTGGTGCTCTAGATTTTCCCTGGATTTTGTTGCTTATTTTGCCATTCACCTTCCTAGCTACAAACCCAGCATACAACTCAAAGGGTACCATCAGCCCTTAGAATGGCATAACAACCACAGCTAGAAAGATTGGATTGACTGCAGATCGGAGTGATTTCAGATTCTGAAAGCAACCCTTTAATGCATTACACAAACCCAGTAAGGTTCCAATAACAAAGCACCTAAAACAATGAAACTGAGGCATAGGCCGTATGAAATACATTTCAAATAAGAATTGAGGCACGATAGTAAGTGAATTGTAGATTTGGCAAATCAATAATTCATTGCAAGAATCTTTTTATGTTCCCCTGTTCATGGTTTAATAAAGCCTGGGTAACACCTTGATGCTTTTTAAAAATTACTATACGTCAAGGAAGTGGTTGGTGAGTAAATTAGGTCGAACAAAATATAAAAATTAACATACAAGAAAAACAACGGGTAGGATTTTGGTAGTAGTAAACAATGTGAGGATTGAAAGTATGAAAACAGAAGTCATTCTACAACCTGAAGCAAGTCTCATTCCTGTGAAACATCCGTTATTTCCTGCTATCCATGTACATATACTTAAAAAATAACCGGTCAGCATTCATTTTGAAATACAACAGCACTTCAAACCAAAAAGACTTGTCAGCTGAAAAAGGAAACATACATTTTTAATTATTTTATTGAGAGTAAATTAAGTTGGTTTCTAATGTAAAACAGGAATTATTCACAATCAGTTTTATTTGATAGAGTATACAGTTTATTTTTTCACTTGTTTACCAAAGATGGAAAAAGTGTAAATTGCTTCAAAAAAAAAAAAAAAAAACTTTAAATACATGAATAGATGTATATAAATAAATTCAAAAGTGCCTTTTATTTAGATATCACAAGAACACTCAAATAACTGCAATTACAGGCAGGTGTGACTCATTAACAGCATTTATATATTCGTTGTAGAGAAAAGTTTATGTATAAAGATGATTTGGAAAAATAAATATGACATCCCCCATCCCAAAAATATCTAACATAAATCAATATCCACAGTTAAAAAATATTAAAAAGTCATCCCTAATGGTTACATTTGCTTTTCCTCTTAATCCCTTTGAATCTTAATAGCACACATTCATGCTGGATGCTGTAGTGTAACTGATATCAGCTGGTATGTCCGCACCCCCCCCAAAAAAAAATGTAAGAAACATTTTTTATGTCAGTAAATATTTTGTCATGAAAAACCAGACTATATAGGGTATATAGGGAAACCAAATGAGCAATAATGGTAAAGTAAAATGACTATCCTTCATTCAAAATTCGGGCATTCGGCCAATCTGACCCAATATTAAATATTTACAAAGCAATATCTTCAGTACCAATCCAGACCTACACTGCTCACGTTCAAGGATTAAAAAACAAAAACAAAAAAAGCACTTCATATAAGATGAGTTGTAGATCGACTGAAAGTGTATCTCCGCTCAAACATTGATGGAAGGCTGACCATGGAAGGGGAATGGATGACCTGCAGAGGAACAAGACAAAGAGTCAACACAAAATCAACAGCAAAAGGAACTTTAAATGAAGGAATAATGCCTTTACTTCAGATTAGATGAGGTGGGATTAGAGGCGAGGAATTTTAAACTACTCAAGCCGTAGATTTTAATTAGGTTTTTCCACGCACTTTTAGGCACCCGAAAAACAATTTAAAAGGCTCAATAACGATATGAACGGTCAAAATGAGAGGCAGTTTTGTGAATGTACTTTGATAAAGAATGCAAGGATGTTTTATTACGTCGCATTAAATGACTTTTGGCATTGTTTTAACCATTTTAACCAACTGCCAGTGCTGAACCAATAGAGAAACTAGAAGGAAATGAAACTAGAATTTCACACAATTAAAAACAAAACCAATCATGCTTGAAACACTTAACATCCAGTTTTTTTATATAAGGTCTTTTAATCGCTCTTTTAAATACTTCAAATGGAATTTGTTAAAATGACATTCTCCCAAGTACAGCAACTTGAGCGGTGTGCATAAAGGGCACTGAATAAACGCATGGTGATTACGCATGGTTCGCGTGGTCACTTTGGTTTAAATAAAAAACATGACCCCTTTAATCCCCCTTTAGACGGCTGGCCTGTTGAAAGGGAAGTGATCTCCATCACCTTGTGTTAGAAAGCGAAGGTGAGAACCCAATCATACGCTCCTGTGCCGTTTGTTTCATTAACCGCCACCAAAGCCCGTACTGCAGACTGGCCCCAAGATACACCCGTGACCTACCGCTCTGGTTTACAGGACTCCAGGTCACATTGCAGGGAATTTTAGACCGTGTGCTACTCCCTAACAGTGTGTCAATAGCAGATAAACTATAGACTGGCTTCCAGATTTGGCCAACACACCACGCACAATGTCCTGCAAACCTCAAACCAGCATCATTTGTATAGACCCACACACGGATGTAAATTTATTGAACTGCATTAGAGGAGAAAGGGTGAATACCGTCAGTGTTTAATGTTATTCAGATTTCTGTTAAGATACTGATTATCAGTTTGAAATTCTCAGCTGTTGAAGAGGTTAAAAAAACCAAAAACAACAACAAAAAAACAAACAGCTGAGACATATTAATACATCCACTTCTGGGGACATATTGAACGCATCCCGTTGGTGGTCAGAACATCCGAGATTCCGTATCCACGGGCAAACATCAGGGTACGGTTAGTAGAGTTAAGAGTGCCAAAACCACCCCCAGAGTATCGAACAAGCCGAAACAGTGATGCTCACGTCAGCTGGGAGTCTACAGGAGAGTCTCCCTGCAGAGGACCAGGCTGGGCTTTTGGGGGTCTGCCCTCCGCAGCGGCTCCACGGACACCCCAGTAGGAGGCGCTGTCGTTAAAGCGGCTACGGGCGGCTCACTCTGAACGGAACGAGCCGAGCCCAGGGAACTATGACAGCCGACACTTTCGGGACTGCTGGGGGCGCGAATACAGATAGGGACGCGAGGGCGAGGGGCATGGTCCAGGGAGTTTGAGCGCTGCACGGCGGCATTCCGGGAGGAACTATTGAGGCTGAATGTAGAGGTGGATCGAGACATCTACACGAGAGAGGCAGGAACAAGGAGGAAGAGACAGTTAGCTGGCAGGGATGATCTTATTATCTATTATCCCATCACAGCACCAAAGGTGCACTTAAAAGCTTCGCTGGACTGCTTTTAAAATTTCAATAAAAAAAGATTAGGCTCTTCAAGTGTGTCATCCGTTCCATCTTAATAAAAGGAAACGAGTGCAGATGCACTATCAAATGTAATGTTCCTCATATAAACAGAAGGGTTGTGTAATATACAACTCTTAACTCATCTTGTAATGTAAAGATTTTTAAAAAAATACAGTAAAACCTGCTGAAACAGGAATTTATTCATTGACAAGGCCATTAAAAGTCCAGGACAAACTTTGAGACAAAAACAACAACCGTCTGTCAATTAACCATATAAACTGTGCAAGATCCATACAACAAAAACTGGCCATCAGGAAAATCACTTTTTGATTGTTGCCAAGAGACAGGTAAGCTTAATACATAGTCATCATAATTTTGCCTTTAGTTACCTTGGCAAATTGTCCATCAAAGAACAAAGATATAGTAATCATGTTACTTCCTGGATACCTTATTTAAAAAGCACGAATCTACGACTCTTAAAGGCCTTGTGCAGACAAATCTCTTATTTTACATAATATAAAACACCAGGAAGGCAAATAAAGGCAAATGTTTTCCATCCTGAAAACATGGCATTCTCTGTATATTTCCTCACAAAACCGGTGTGAATGTAGCCATAAGTTCACATAAAACTACAGCTCATGGCGCCAGCAGGCAAAGTGGCACATTTAACATCTCTCACCGGCTGATCGCTGATACTAACCGAGGAGTGCCGCACGCCAACACCCACTCCAAGCACTGGCGTTTCAAATCCGTGGAAAATATGAATCGTCTAAGCTTTTAATTTCAAAGAACTAAAGCCTAAACATGTTTTATTGCAGTTCGCGCAGCACTACTACTAAATAAAACAAAATGGATCAAAACAGACCAGGACTGCTTTCGACAGCAAAAAGTAAATGCTCAAAGAGCAGGAGAATGCAATGTTGACCTGCAGCCTCGAGATTCCATTGCTGGAATGTTAGCCTCTTGAAAGATTTCTTTGGCCCTTTATTACATATAAACACAATTCAACAGTTGAAAGACGTCACTAAATTTAAAAAAATGACGACCGGCCTGTTATTCAGTGACCATTCTGTAACATTCCCCGTCACCTTTCAAAGCATGACACACAGAGCTGTGCCTGGAGTAGGCAGCAGCGCGCACACACAAGGAGAGAGAGGCCTTACAGACAGTGTGGAGGAACCGCCCAGCCGACCCCTGTGGTCAGAGCCAGGAGCGGGGCTCTTGTCGTCCGGGGTGCTGCTGGCCATGAAGGCCCTCTGGATCACTCGCTTCGGGGTCTTGGTGAAGGAGAAGGCTCGGGTGACCTGCATCACGTGCACACACACACACACCAAAAAAAAAGCACGTTGGGCTCACAGTACATAGGTTTGGGCGGAACCCGGTTAAAGGGCAAAGCGGACGTACAATTCATTCGATTGCATTTGGTAAACATGGGTTTATTTAAATCAGTAAGGTATGTTATACTGGGTTTGGTGGAAACCCATTTTTACTTCATATGGGAAGGCCTTTGCCATCTATCGTTAGGCCAAAAAACACGTCACCTTTTTGGAGGTCTTTTTGATTACCCTGGAGGCTCGACTCAGTGTGCTGTCCATGTCCTTTGTGTTCACTTGGACTGAGTCAGGATCAGTGTACTGAATTAGATCTTCCTGTTTAAAATAAGAAACAAAAATAAATTCAGGATTTTGCTTACCTGCCAAAATGCAAACGAGTGAATAGTTGCTGTCCAGTTTTACAAGCAACTCGGCCTACTTGGTATTCCAAATGCACGAAAAACACACTGAATGAATTAGGAGTTTGAAGAAGCACATATTGCCACCTTGTGGATTACTGAAAGTTATGCAACATGGAGAAACCCAAATGTTATAACCTTAGTACAATCAATAACAATTGAGTAAAACATTGCAAATATTCTGTAGCCAGTTATGCATACAAATCCTTATTTCAGTATTAAAGCTACACCACAAGAGACCAGTTCAGCTGTGGAGAGCTTTTACCAATTACACGTAAAAGTAATTCATTCCTCAAAATCATTTATCCTTTAAAAAAAATTTTAAACACCACATCAAAAGTAGAGCACTTGGTCAGTCAGTAATTTGCAGAAACACACCTGCGCATTAAAACGGTCGCTGACATAAGAGGATCATAAGAAGACGCTTACCGCATCAGCTTTGCAGATCGTGTTGGCCACGTGCCGGCATAGCATCTTCACCCAGGCTGATTTCTCAGTCTCCTCGGTGGCGAGCTGGAAACTGAAGAGCAGGTTGTCCTGCTCCGTGGGAGGATGCACCACCAGGGCAAAGGCATTACGGCACTCTGCCCGGGACAAACATCCAGGCTTAGAGAATTACCGCTGGGAGATTACAGAGGCATCAAAGGCTTTAACGGGTCTTTCTGGAGAGATCTACATAAGCAACCTCAGATGTAGACTGCAGTATTCAGCTTGGAATCATGATACAAAGGTTTCATTGGGTGGCTGAACCCAGATTCAGAGTTTGAAAGAACATTCCGGCTGATGTGCTCAGTTCAACGCAGTCCATCGGAATTCCCTAAACCTTTTTAGTCTTTTAGAACGCTCTCTTCCAAATATCTTAGGAGAGACATCAAATCCTTAATAACAGCACTATTGCTTGGGTACTTTTTCACATTATTTGCTTTTAGATACCAACGAGAAAATCCGATAATACAGAAAATAAATTATGTTTCCAAACCTTTGATAACTGCATACGAGTGGCTGTATCCACACCATTTCCAAGCTAAAGGTCACATTTTCTATTTTCGCCCCCACACCTACAGGCCCAAGTCCAGACAAACTGACTCACTGTCTCCTAAGTGCAAATTTACCTTCATGCCTTCACTTTCACTGTTAAAAAGGAAAAAACCCTCAAGTCCTCTGATTGGATACAGTTTTAACGTGTTCCGAGATCACTGCCGCGACGGACAAAACGTAAAACAGAAAGACATCGCACTTGTTCGATAACATTTTGGTGCACTGGGAAAGCAGCTCAGAACAGCATAGGGAAGTGCAATGTGAGGGGCAGGGGCTCACCCTCCGTCTCCTGCAGGTCCAGCACCCTCCGGATCTGGGAGAGGGGCATGAGGGTAATGTGTTTGAGCTGGGCAGGAGGCCGCGTCTGCCCCAGTGGGCTCCGGAACGTGCTGATCACCTTGTGCCGTTTCCTGGCGATCTGGAAACGGGAGCGGACGGCGTGAACCGCGGCACGCGGTCAAACATCAAGGGAACCCGTTAAGCCGCGAACAATCAATACCTCGCCAATAAAAGTAAACAATCCGGCTCGTTAACCGCTCGTTAATTGCCCGGACATAGCTTAAACTTGAGAAATGGCGGGACATCAAGGCGAGGAGGAGATATGAATATAGCGCCGTTAATCAATGAATAATTGAACAGCGCGGGCATGCTTTTCCCCGATGCTCATTACTAGGCGATTCTGACACTCCTGAATCAGGAGACTGAGAATCTGGTTTTGATTGCTAACTCCATTCTAATGCAACACTCTACTAATTAGGAAACCGATAAGAAGCAGTGTCAGCAACGATAGATTGCACATGCATAAATAATTCAAATTTTTTAACAGCGCTGCTCTTTGCAATCGAATTTGCACTTTAGCATCTTAAGCAAAAAGTCTCCATTAAAAAAAAATAAATTAAATTAAACGGACCATGGGGTCTGAACTGTCTACTTCCAAAAACGAGACTTAAAAAAAAAAAATCTACCGCAACTTTAAAAATATGACCATGGATGGGGTAGGTTCCACTCTGCATGAATTCATTCATTCATTCAAGCAATAAAAGTTACAGAAGTAATGGCAACCTACGCTAGGAGAACAAAACCTAAATCCCAGATGAGCCCTGGCAGCCATGCTTCTGATTACCTCAAGGCAGTCA
The DNA here is from genome assembly GCA_025775045.1 of Hiodon tergisus. Lineage (NCBI taxonomy): Eukaryota > Metazoa > Chordata > Actinopteri > Hiodontiformes > Hiodontidae > Hiodon > Hiodon tergisus. The sequence goes on from JAOVYW010000029.1 coordinate 3,026,497, forward strand.
TTGAAGAGAAACAAGGTAACGTGTTCCCCTCGATCGCAGGGTTTGTCCCCTAAAGCGATGGTCTCCACGCGGTGGACCAGGCTGCGGTGAGATGATAACAGGTTGGCCTGCAAACAGAGCAGCTGGACTCATTTCCACACTCAACACAAGGGAAAGGGCAATGGTGCATTACTTAAATTAATATCAGCTCCGGAAGATAAGGACTTTATTCAGTCAGACACACTTTAATAGTACAAATTCTGTATTCATAGATCTGCTCTAGAGAACTGTTTTTCACTGCACGATAATAGGATTCAAATTTATGCTTGCAAATGTTAAAACAATTCATTCATTTAGACCTTGGGCTTATCTAAATTAGATATGAGAGCCACACTTTACCACCACAGAAGTCTAATATTGAATACTAATATACAGTATCTAATACTCTGATCTTAATAAAACAGACAAATCTAATGGCTTAAATGTGAACCTGAAAATGTCAAGGCAATTTAGACTAAATGCAAACCTTCCCATCAGAAGGAATATAGTAAAAATCAAGATGACAAATGCAATAAGCCATAATTTGTACAATTTACAGCTGCTGCAAATAGAATGGAAATGAACTCAATATGGCTCAAATAGCTGTCGTAAATCACCTTAGCATCGGAATTTAATTAAAGAATAGTTTCCTGTCATGGTGTATCCCAATTCATCTTTGCTGGTTGATCATAGATGTTGGCATTTCACCACTACTGTACTGACAGTTGTCTTTGGGGTTCGGCTATAGTGTTTAAGGGTTTACAAGCTGTACAAACAACTGACTGAGGTTACAAATGCACAGAACTTACGGGACATCCATCTACTTCATAAACGACGTCAAAAATCTGTTTCTGGCCTTCCGTCTTTCGCTTGTCCTCGTTTATGTGGCTGAAAACGACACACAGCATATTCTAAGTTCAGCTTAATAATAAGCCATAATATAGGCGTGTCTGAGAAGCTGACTGAGAGATGACTTACGTCATAACCTCCTTGAGTGACTCAATTGCCTTCTCCAATGTTACTTTATCAGGGTTGTCATCGGCTGTGTGTTTCTTTATATCTAAAAGAAGAATAAACGTATGCAAATGCATAGATCACACATTTTATTACGTTGATATTAACACACGGCAGAATATTAAAATTAAGAGAGCCACAGCATACTGACATAACAGGAGCCACGTCTTGCCAGGTAAAGAAAAAGAAGAATCCTGGCTGCTTGTATAAATGTTTACCGTTGAGCAACAGAGCAACACTTGGCAATCTCTGAACAGGACGAATCAGCAGCTCCACCAGGGTCTGACGGCCACACTCGGGTTTCGCCTGATTGATCTACAGACACAGACAGACACACACACACACACACACAAACAACCAGCAGGTAAGGGCACAAAGGCATCGAAAATGAAAACTATTCTCCTAAAAGTAAAAGAAAAAAAAGTGTAGCACCTTCAGGAAAGCGTGGAACCTTGGCTTCTGCTTTTCGCACCTCACAATGGTCTCCTTACTCATCTCAAAGAAGTTCACAAAGGGGGGGTAAGCTTTCACCAATTCCTTGGACTGTAGAGAAAGAATAAGAAAAAAAAAAAGGGGGTAACTACGAGACACAGGTCAAATGCAACCCACTCAGATTTTTCATTACAAAAGAAAGATACCCACAACCACCTTTCAGTCACTTACATATTTCAGGATGACATCGCCAACGCTTTTATCCTCCGACCAATCCATTACAAGCTCCTCCAGATCAGCCTATCAAAATATCCGAATAGTTTAACAACTTCATTACATTTGCTTAGAAATAAATCATTTTGAATGTTGGGGAAAACACACTACCTACCTTTATTCTAGTGTGCACGTCATATATATCTGGAATGCTGCCAAAGATGGTCTTGATCTCTTCCTGAGCCAAAATCGGACCCCCAACCTGTCCCTCTTTTTCCAATGGATCTTTAAACAACTGTAAGATAAATATTTTTAAATCCCCGTAGGCAAACTATTTTTGGTAGTCCAGATTGTGGAAGAATGAGGCATTGCATGGTCAACTAGAAAATCTGAATTTTCAAGCATTTTTTCCCCCCTAATTATTGAAATGGGCTATTTGAGCTTAACACATTGAAATGTGAAGCAGGACTGGCATTAACATTTAAATCTTTAAGCAAGTTATTTTTAATTAACAGTTCACAAGATACTGCAGGTCAGAATGTAGATTCTCTTTGGGAGTGTGCACGTTGATTTCCCCGTTGAAGCAGGCATCGAAACACGTCATACTCGCACCACCATTCTCTACCAGTTCAACAAAGGTTTTCGTCAAGAGGTCTACAATTATGTCAGGCAAGAGGCAATTGCACCTCTGAAACTTTAGTGTCACCTTTGAGACAGCAATTAAGGAGACAGGCATCGGGTACTGAAAAAGCACATGATGGATGACAGTACAGAATAATTTATCTGCCTCGGTGGCTTTATTGGCGTTTCCGGTGTTGCTCGACCGGGGCGAAGCAGCGTCGAACCAACGCGAGATTTAAGTGCAGCCGCGGCTCTTAATTTAGTCCAAACCTGTCTAATCAACGTGACAGCACTGTGGGAAATACATGGGCACAAGTGTCGAAACCAGGCATGTCGCTGCGCCTTTCCTCCATTTAGTCTCAAAGATGTCTTTGGGTTCACATCTTCCCTTTGGAGAAAAGCAGTACAACTATCACACTGCAAGGGAAGATGGACTTCTCCAAAAGATTTGCCCATGACATTTCCTAAGTCTGAGTAAATAGCTTTGAGAAAACCACAAGCTGCACATCACGGTACCATCTGAAGGTTACTTCCGCATTAACTGCCTTGTAAGTACACCTACAACAGACACACAAAGCATGGTTAACCTCATGAAAACCATCTGCATTTTGGAGGGCATGCGTTCAACTGTACGTGTTCCAATACGTAAAGAAAAGCTCACAAGCAGCAGGAGGTATAGCCGTCTGTGAAACAGCCCATTATAAAATGTATGGCACAAAAGGTTTCCAGGGCTGTTGAAATTGGAAACGGCTTGCAGAAAACTGAAACTAACTAAAGTAGTTGCTCCATCATTTTCAACAGTTTTCCTTGAGAAAACAAGAAATTTTGCATTATAGCAACAAGTGCATCTCTACTTCTCGCTCACATGAGAGGCAAGTTGCTCATAATAAGCACTGACCGTTCAAGTTGCTGCAAGGGCCAGAAAGTTCTGCTCAGGCAACTTATGGAAGCCACAGAAAACGCCATGCTGTGGGATGGGGGCTTCATTCAGGTACCTGGACCTTAAACTCCAACATGCTCACATTTTACTGTGTTTTCTTGGCTGATGTTCACTGAACAACAGTTGTTAAATACTTAAATATGTGGCCAAAAGTTAAGATTTAACATGAAATAAGCTGATTCATACACTATAAACTGCCAACTTTCATAATAATAAGTTCAGCTTCAGAACAAAATAAGTCAACCTGTACTTCATGCATCTACAGTTGATCCAGTATCGTGCTCACTTGTCTGTCCTTCCAATCATTAACAATAAAATCTGTCTATTATTCTTTTTTGTACCTTTAAGTCATTATTAACAAATAATATAATTAGCAAGCCATCAAATGTATTTTGTAAGGTATAAAACATCTGGTCGTGACTTCGGGGATCACTCCATCAGCATGAATTAGAGTTTTTTTCACAAATGGAACCATTTTAACTCTGCCGCATGCTAAGGGCATGCATGTGCGTTGAGACAGCATCAGAGAAAAGTCGCCTGCTAGGCAGATTGTAGTGGGTTCTGTAACCTTTTGTAAAATTGTTTAAAAAAATCACAATATTTAAAATTCTAAACCTTTTAAGTTATCAGCCATGAAGGGGATCTAAAGTAAAAATATCCTATTTTCAGAAGTTCGCATTCAAAAGCATCTTTTCTGCTCCTACAATTACAAAATCAGCCTCTCTCCGAGCTTACAGTTGCAGAGTTCGTAACAAAAAGTCAGGACCCTTTTGCAGTTTGCAATACCCAGTATTGTGGAAAATTAGAAAATAATTGGCGATTGTCAATTTTAACAACTTCCACAAGCCTGGCTTTATCTCACACTGGGGTTTTGGCTTTCAGGTGACATGCAGCAAATATAGATTCGATTTTGTTTGTTGTGAAAGCAAATATGAAAAGAAAAGGCGAGACTATAGGATATTGTATGGACAGAGAGCAACTATATCCCCACGTCACTTCAATCTATATTTGTCTATTTTTTAAAGAAAAATCAGCCTGTCATTCTCAGACAGAGTTTGTCACTGCTGGGCATTATGTCACCAGCTGTAGAAACACTCAGAGCTGAAGAGCTGGGATGGTGAAAAAACCGTCCAACCTATAATCTAAAATATACACACGTAATTTTCTCATAGGTTAACACACCTCCCAATATAACTCATCAGGGTAATACGATACAACAGCACATGCCTTCTATTAGAGAACTCTTGTAAAAAGCCCGTGTAGTTTCTCTGTGCATAGATACATTTGGGTTATTGGGGCACAATCTCAAGGGTTACCATGCTTCTAGTCCTTGAGACTCCTCAACAACTCTCAATATCAGGGACATGGTCGCTGAAGTAGTCTCCTGAACAAGTAGGGCACTACGGGCCACAGATTCAGGGTACTTCGAACACCACACAAATGAGCTGCTCAAAATAAATAAATAAATAGAAACTCAAAGCCTCAACCCATATCAATTACTTTAAAAGTGGAACTGTCAAGGTTGTTTCACTCATATCAAACCTCTTCTTGACAGAGAAAGAGAAAAAAAAAAAGACCCCCGATTCTTTATAATTTCCAAATGCCTAGAAGCACCACGCCGGCAGACCAACCTCCAAGACCGTTGCGAGGATGTCCACATAGTTGCTCTCAGTCTGGTAGAGCTCCTTGGAAACCTGCCACCTTGCAGACTGCTTCAGGGAGGCAGGGTTGCAGATTTTTGACACTTTGGAATTTTCTGGAACAGACACATTAGACAACACAGAGTGAACTCTCGGTTTTGTTTTGAAGAGTTACATCATCTTCAATTTGATTGGCTAATGAAGTGCATTGTCAAAGTCATTTTTATTCCATTTGCAACTGCAAGTTAAACTCGGGGTCCTTGGGTTTTGTAAGGACATTGCTGCGGCCCACACTGTCCTGGTATTTATCAGGAACATTTCACACCCATCTCCACTGAAAAACACCAAGCCTTCATTAAATCAGATTCAACAGGCAGAAATTCATCACGGGACTGAATCAATGGCCTTACTAGATATCAGGCCATTTCTTATATAGGCGGTCAACCTTCTCTGAGACTATACGGAGATATATGTTCGAGACTTGCGTCTACTGCTCTGAGACTATACTTTGGCGAGACATTCTATGCTTACTTAATAAAACTCTCTGAGACCTGTGTCTGCGGATAAACAACCGCTCTACTGGACGCTCAGTCGCTCACAGCCAAAAACACATCTCTCCCACCTTCTGATGCTGTGATGTTTTCCGGAAGAGTTACCACTAGCTTAGGGGTGCTGGTGTAGTTAAACGTCCATTCTTTCGCTTGTCTACTCCTCCTCTCCCGTGAGGTTTTCAACTTTCCCTGCCTAGGACTACCCTTAACACAGCCTGCCTTAAAACTGCCAACTACCCCCTGCAGCAACACAGGCTCTGCAAGAGAGAAGAATTACCGTTCATTGTTGGTGACAAAGTTGAGAGTACCAAATTTACTTCCAATCATGAAACCGCGAAGTGGCAACTTAACACCAACTAAAAACTTAATACTAAATACATATCCATTTTACAAGTCAACAGAAGAGGAGCTGTGGTGGGAAGGTAACCCTAAACTCTGAGGCACGTTCTCCTGCCCAGCTTACCTGCCATAGCCTTGCCAGTCTCCGGGGTGTTGGAGATGTCCAACAGAGAGCCCATGGACAACGAGTGCTCCGCGGACGGCCTCTTTCGGGGCGGAAAGGGAGAGATCTCCGACTCCTTAGACAGCTGGGCCAGGGTATCCCTGAGGCGCCGCCGTTTGCGGTTACTGTTGGGTGTATTAAGGGACAGCAGGGAAACCGTCTTCTTTATGATAGGGCTGTCCGGCTGTGAGACAAAACATATAGAACAGAATCCATTCTTTCCAAGTGCACCTCCTGATAAACCATACCTTTTTTTGTTGGTTTAAATGTGTTAAGATATTCAATTGAGGGTTGCTCTAAGTTAGTAGAGTCTGATAATATAATATTGTTTCTCCCCCCCCCCCCCCGAAAAAAACAGTAAATGAAAATTCTAATGCATAGGTGACATACAGTGTATAGTCTGTCAAACTTGTCATCCGGTACGACAATATAAACAAACTGACCAGAGCTTAAACACTGTTCTCTGAAGACCAAGACAAAGCAATTTAAATGTTTTCATACTTTTATAAAACCATCGTAACATACCTTTTCATATAAATACATGGATTCCCCTGCTCTGGCGTCCATTTGTATGCTCCCCCAGAACCACTTAAATAATCAAAATGCAAATTAGCCATGAATTTCAACAACTGACTTTCATCAGAAAGTAATTGTCTAGTTAAAGCCAAATATCACACTGATCTGAAAGAATAAAACACTGAAAAGCCAGACGTAGACCCAGCCCGAGTAAGAATCAATTGCAATGCGGATGGGTGAAGAGTATTTAAAAACAAAATGAGCAATTGACCGTTTCTAAAAGAACATTAATTCCATTCCAACTGACCCATGAAAAATGTATGGAACACATCAATTGAACACTGTGCCTTTACCTCCTGTTTTACAACATATAATCTTTTTGATGGGGTAAAGGGCAGTTCTTTAATGGAGTTCTCTTCCACAACCATATGGGTGCAATTTTCGTCTCCAACTTCCACATGACATCCACCTTAAAAAAACGACAGACATGTTACATACAGATTATTGCATCTCTTAAAACGTCCCGTTGTACCATTGCTCTCTCAAAATGAGAAATGGGTAACCATTGCCAAGTACGTAGAAAATAAATCTCCAAAGAGAGCAAAATCATTTGAAAATAGTGACACTGTTGGTGTATAATTACCGTGCTTCAGTGTCCTCTCCTCCATGTTCTTTTTCTCCTCCTCAGAGAAGCCCAAGAAACTCAGCACACAGTCTTGAAAAGGAGGAACTTTGAACTCAGTGCGGAAATCCTCATCTCCAGCATTGAAATTGCTATATGGAAAAAAATTAATGGGCAGCCTTGATTAGACAACTGACATGTGGTAACAAGTAATAAGTGAACCGGGAATGTAAACACACGTGATGTAAACATGGGATTTATTGATATTAACTTATTTTTTTATAACCTCCAAGTCGTATATATACATAAATATATCCACCCATCTGGTCTAAGTTATAAAAGCAACTTCTGTTTAGAGAAAAGTACAGCACCCAGTTAAATGGAGAACATTCTTCAAACCCTACTTTAATTCAACAGTGCTGAAATGCTTGATAGGGGAAGTTTTTCCTGCAACACTGAACTTACACCTCATCTCTCCTCTCCCAGGCTTTGTGGATCCAGTCTGGAGTGAGGATAGGCGTGCCCATGCACACGGCCAGCTGCCGGAAGGGGACAGAAAGGGGCCAGAAGTGATTTTGAAAGCTTCAGAGATAAGTGGAACGCTCACAGTTTGCCCTCGAGTCATCTGACTCACCCAAAGGAACCCTAAAAAAACCACTGCAATCTAAAATTCCAGTCACAATACATAGGTGGAAATTTGCATTTCAACAAGAATTTTTCAGAACCAAAATATGGCACTGAATGGTTTACACAGGGGATGTCCTTTGCATTAAAAGAAACGGGGAAAAAGGAGTGAGGGGAAATGCAACTGAAGAAAATAAACACAATTAACAGTCAATCTGGAGAACAGGGCTGGCGACAAGCAGTGAGTCACCACTCACTCGCTGGAAACACTTTGGAATAAACCTGTCACATACGAACCCTGTACTTCTCTCCATGAGTCGAGTTCGCAATGAGGTGGGTAACTTTGGCACTGAAGTCCTTTCGAATGGTGCCCCCCATGTGATGAACCAGATTGACCAGGTTCACCTGAAATAAAGAACGACAGTTATTTACTGCACATTTGAAAGTATGTTTCAGTGTCAACATGAATCACTACTGAGCCACTCACAACAACTTCTTTCTTGCGGAAGCCAGTGAAACACAGAGCCAGGTTCCACATGGTGGCAGAGTACAGCGGCCGAGAAGAGAACAGCAAAGGCTAGAAATCAAATAAACAGTAAAAATGGTAAAATCTTTGTGGGGAGTAAAGCACTTTAAACTATAAAATTGCACACAATTCACTACACCACCATTACACAAAATTTTGTTTATTTCAATTGTTATCTCACAGCAGTTATTGAAATCGGGTAGGGTCAAATCTTTAAAGACAATGCATGACCACGTTAAGAAGCCAATATTTACACCTTTAAAACATGCTGAAGTACTAAAAATTATGATTGCAGTGACAGAGTAATCAGCAACAGCAGTAATCAGACTAAAGTTTAGAAATAAATGTATGTTTTCCACACCAAAGCAATCAAAAGCCTCTTAATTCTACTTCATTTCAAATTCTCCGGCATCCACGTTCTGTTGAAAGACACTATCTGATCCTAAGTCCTGGGTTAAGAAATGATTTTATTCCGACCTCCTCTCTCTGGGCACAGTGGAGAACAACAGGTGGGCCCACAATCCGGTTGTCATTTTTGTACAAGTAGCTGTAGTCAGGAGACTTAAAATCCTTCAGCACAAACACAGTCTCATATTCAGCATTGTCTCCGTCTCCAAACTCCTTGACATCTTCCGTCTTTATACAGGGCATGTTGATATTCTGGGCAAGAAAGGAAATGGTGAAAATAAGCTATTAAAATTGACACTATTTAAATGATATGAAAATCTGAAAAGGCCACCAGTGTTAATGTTGAAAGACTTAAGGATATATATTGTGTTTAATCTATAAACTAATTCCAGAATTTTTATAGAACTACAAGAATTTAAGTTACCTTTTCATTGATAATTCTCATTCCATCTTGTACAGTAACCACAATTTTATATTTCAATCTCAAGTTTTTTTTGGTTAATTCCGCATCTTTTAGCTTTTTTATGTTTTATTCAAAAGAAACAGAAAGCCATTCATAGCAAAGGTAAATACAATGAACAATGTTTAAGAGAGACAAAACTATTTTCTGTGAGAGAAGAGGAAAACAGCTCAAGATTGCCCTGTTTAATGACCCCCAAGAGAATGATTTCTGAAGCACACCAGCAGACAAGCGTAAGTGAACTGGGAGACAGGCAGACAAGATCACCAGGTTATTTTGTTACACATAATCACCAGGTGCCAGACAGGAATATTGACATTGAACCGTGTAGTCACGCAAACAACCATCATGCAGAAGTGTCCCAAAATGCATTTAAGCATGCAATATCCAAGTCCAGACATACCATATTGACTATAGATTTTATCAACTTTTCACCAGACTCATTGCCTGGTTCACGTCCTTTAATCTTTACAACCGGGACTTCCATTATTTTGATGTCCTGTAAAAACGAAGGACTGATATGATCCAAGCAACTCCATTTCCTTCCAGTTAATGACGTACCAAAACGTTACACCCAATGTATGAGGTAAATCAAATTATGGTCTTATTTGGGGACTCCAGCCCCATTACATCACCTCCCAACTATTTTTTTTTTTGTCGAGACTTGCAGCTAAACAGCACTCAAAAAAATTCAAGTCTCCTTCTGGTAGCATCTACTTCTCACACCTTCTGGCACACACCAAAAACCAGCTGGTGAGTGGGAAAGTGCACTTTTAATTATGATTTCTGAATGAGATTTCCAACTTTGAAAACTTAAAATGATGAACTTAGTCCCAGAATAAATTAAGGAAATTGGGAACTGAAGCAATACCCATGGTAAAAAAAGGGAAAACCTGCTTCTCAGGATTAACAAAAAAAAAATTCAGCTCAACACACATATTCAGATGTAGAGGGACCCCGGTGTGCCAGTAACATCTTTTGAACGTAGGCTGTTGTATTATTACCTCGATTGCTTTCACAAGTTCTTCGTTGTTGCCTGCAGCTCCCACCAGTACAACTCTGGTCACAACTTTAGGCAGCCTATCTGTAAGACAATATTTATACATTTCTTAAATTAAATATGAATTTACGCTCCCATTTCACTTTAGCCAAGCAATCAAGTGCAAAGCTCAGGCCTCTTTTGGAAACCACTGGAACCGTCCCTGTCAGGAACGAGAGAATTCTCCAACTACCTTCAGTCTCCTCTGGTGTTAAGCCCAGAAATGCACCCTCCTTAGAGGTCTCTGCCATTCTGGAGTCATACACTGAGGAATCCACCAGCAGACTCCGAGTGGCCCCCAAAGTCAATGTGCTACTGTCAGCCATGGCAGGGGAACAGGCGTAATGGCCCTATCCTGTCAAACCAATCAAATCAGATCAGATCATGAATTCAAGGCCATCAAACATACATAGCTACAGTGGTTGTGTATATTTATATTTGAGGGGAAAAAGTACATGCATGTTATATTTTGTGTGTGTAAATAAATATATATCACTAGATGGACAGTTTTAGGCATACATTGAATTAACTTCACTAGATAACCAATCCCATTTGTGTGCCGCTAATACACCAAAAAATGCAATCACACCAAAAAAACAAATAGCTCAACATCTGCTAAAAGAACAAGCTGCACTAGCCAAATGGATCATTAATATGAATATATAGAGGTTTGTCAAAATAGAGCAGAAAGCATTTATTTTATAACCCAATTCCAGGGTGACATGCTGAAACTACTTAGGTCCACGCATACTTATAAAGTATAACTTTATAATATAATGAATACGTCTAAAGTGAGAGTCTTTTAAAGAAGGCCACTTGCACGTTAAACAAAGCATCATGGAATTTCTTTGAGATTCAAAAGGATGGTAATCATTAAATCTCTGAATTAGAAGACAATCAGTTACCTTCCAGTCTCTAGGAACGGTTGCTGATCATCCAGCTAACTAAACTGGTTTAAGATAACGGCAGAAGAGCTTTAAGAAAAACATTAAAAAGTTCTTACCTGCCTTTATAAATAGCTTTTGAAACAAATGGATTTTCATTCACTTAAATGTATCGTCTATAAATCGTGTATACGTAGAAATATAACCAGCCAGTTCGATTATGAGATTGAACGCGAGATTTAAGGTTACACTGATGATTTATGAGGAGGCCGTCACACATAGGACAGAGATTTTGAAAATTAAGTATACTCACAGAGTCAACAATAAATGCAGGAACAGATAAGAGAGAAATCCGGACCAATGTATTTTGGTACTACACTGGACCGTCACACATAGGCAGCTAGCTAGCTAACTAACTAACCAGCTACAATACAATGTAAACACTGACACAAAAAAATGACGTTCTGATTGACAGAGTAGTTAAAATACGGCTATAGAAAAACAATCAAAATGACAAAGAAATTAAGTCTTCACTGCATGAGTCTTTTCCACGTTCACTTAAGAAACTGTAAATCTCATTATTGAAAAGTTTTCCTTACAATTCCTTACCAGTTTCCTCGACTAAAATTCAAAAAGATTGACAATGACAAAAGCAATAAACTGATTGGACGAGAATAGGAAATTCGACGGAAGTGAGCAACCGTAGTATGATTCTGATTGGCTTATTTTTCAAACGCTGACTGTTGGAGTTTCGCACTGTTGTTCTTGAGTGTTACGCCCCCTGTCAACTCTTAAAGCTTGGACTCGTTAACTGAAAATAATATAAAGGCACCAACCTCGTTCTTTCACAAAAATCATCAACACCAAATGAAAGACATCTTTAAGCAACACCATCTTGGCAACATGCTAATTGCGCTTTACATCACTATTTACATAGCAGTTTAGTAGATAACACGTTATAAGATACAAAATAGAGAGAACGCTATGAAATAAACTTTGATTAGTTTGATACTTATTTCAAATTTTCCATTTGGATTGGGATATAATTAAGTACTACTTAACCTGAATAAGTGGATGGACGTAGCGATTGCAAATTGCTTGGGGAAAAAAGTAATGTGATAAAATGTTTTTTTACATTCCAAATAAAATTTCCACACAAAACTATACTATCCAAGTGTCAAACTTAAGTGCATGTGTTTTTTTTTCCTTCAGATTGTTCTAATAAAATTTCTTCATATTATAAAAGTAGTTCTCAGTCTTTTGTTTAAAAACATTTTCTGCATACTGTGTGAAATCAGTGGTATGTTTTTTTTTAATACAGATAACAATGACAACACAAAATTATAAAGAAAAGCCCCACAAATCCGACTTTTATGAATCTTAAGTAGAAAGTTTAATCAAATGTCGGAAACACAGAATATTTCATTTAAATACCTTTAAAAACAATTCTGATAAAATATGTGAAGTAGTAAGTTTACCATAACAACATACCGCTTTCAAATTATGATCTGTGCTTTACATTCCATTGTACACTAAAAACAAAAATGTATATTCATTCCAATAAAAACAAACCAGCTTTACAGTATCTCCCAGAAGACAAGTGTTTTAATCTTCTGAACTGAATTTTCAACTACATTATCTTCTGAAACTTGAATGTTTAACACAGCTTTTTAAAACCATCTCTTCTGAATTTGCAAACGGTAAAATGGTCACATTGCACAATGCCTGGGATAATGTTTAACATAAGTACTGTCTGTAAATAGTTAACCAGCCTTTTTTACTTCAGTAAAAAAACGTGCTAAATAAAATGGCTTTACAAGGTAAACACATTTATTCTTCGCGATTATCAAATCCTCACCTTTCTTTGTACAGTAGATAGACACACATATTATGTGATTGAAACAATAACCGTATTAATTTTTTTTAAATATTTTCATTATGATACTTATTAGCAGAATTAGTAAAACAGCACTGTAGGAATCGATTTTAACAGCTCTTTAAAAACATAAGCAACAGTCACTTGAAATCAGTCAACGCCTCCGCTCTATTTCTTCGAAAGACATAGTCTGGTCCGCCGGGTCCCGATTATGGCTGAATTCCACCCAGAGATAATATTGGAGATGTATGTCGAAGGCACAGCAACATTGCTAATGAGCGCATAAAGCACTTGTTCAGCTTCTTTGTGATACTCTGGGGATAAGGCAGCTGAGCATAGATGTGCTTTATCACCTGAAACGAGGAACTGAAGCAGTGCTTGAAGTAAATAAACAAAATTGTAGTTTTTCTTTTGTGCGTGTGTGTGTCCAAAATTTAGAACTGGAACCATATGCTAATGCATCTCGGCTCGTCGCTACTGGGGGAAGAAGTACAATGTGACTTCAATCACCTTCAAGCCTCCTCTCTCTTTTATATTCTGCAGACTACGTAGACCACACGAGTGGTTCTGTGCCGATTGGCTGACAGACGGCACTACCAACTTTTCAGAAAATCTCGGGAGACAGTGGTTGAGAGAAACCCTGCCCGTTTCCACCCACCCCAGCACCTTGCGGCTATCCTGGTCACAAATGACATGAGATGGATTCGAACCTGCGAAATCCAGCTCATAAGCCTCAGCCTACCTTGGGTGAGCACCTTTACATATTGAGCCATTTTTTCAACATTAATGCACACATGGGTAAAAGACAAGTTCCACGCTGGAGACTGCAATGGGAGGCATCTTGCTAACTCCACAAATGCACAGGACAATAAGCCAAAAGCCAAGAGATCGACATGGAAGCATTTTTGAATCAATGGGTTAGCTCTCTGTTCTTTTCTATGCCCAGAATCATTCTCCTTTTCATCTTTTGAAACACATGGCCATGTATCACTGAGGTCTTCAGTGAAGGTATCTGAAATGGAAAGAGAAACAATAAATTACGCAACGTATGTCGTCCCAGATCATTTCACCCACATGGTAAAAAATATCCAATAGGGCCACCAATAAAAACTTGTCATCTCTCGGAGCTGAAGAAAGGACTGACCAAAAACGAGATAAGCACTGACGCCATAAAACACCATTTGCACCAAAGTACTACTCTGCGGCTGTGCGATCGTATGTTCTCTGTATCAGTGCCTCTGGTTGCGTTACCCTCACCCAACCTGGGACACAGCAACTTGAGGCAGCTATTGCATCGCTTAAAAAATGCTCCTTGGAAAAAAATGCAAAGCACTATTTTCTAATGGTGAGTTGATGAAACAGTGTATCTATCATTGAACAGGCGGAAGATTTATTTTATGGCTTTAAAAATAAAGGGGCCATCGGTGCCAAAGGTCTACAGCTGAGCAGACGTACAATTAGTTGGCAAGCCTAACATAGCTGAGAACTGACAGTCTGCTCCATTGAGGTAATAAGTATAGCACTGGACAAATCAAAAGATATTCCCTGTCTTGCTGAGCTCTGTGACTGAGTTTGTTGTGTTGATGCCAATCTAAGCGTGAGCACAGAATTTTTGGATTTGCTGGGAATACATAGTCAAGCAAAGGGCTCTGGCCTGTTTTCTGATTTATTCGGAAAAGAGTGGGTTATCGATGCAGAAAATAGTCTCTGTGACCACAGAGGGCTGTCCCTCTATGATAGGAGCCCACTGCAGGTTTGTGTCTCTGGTTAAAGTTGTGCGTCCCTGATGTGTCTGCATTATCCATCAAGAGACGGTTTGTGCTAAACTTGACAAGGGACTGATGGACAAAGTCGTGCAGCATGACCTCTGCATCATCGACAGTTTTTGAAACATCTGAAACAAATTGACACTGAATATGGAGACCTCATCCTGCACACGGAGGTACGCTTGCCGAGCAGAGGTAAATTACTCGATCGCTTCCTTGCACTTCTAACATCAATCAAGCAGTTTTTATCCCAATATTCCATTGGAGTTAGACAATGATTTAGTCAATGACTGCCGGATGCATCTTCCCTTGTTCAGATAGAGGAAAATAATGAATCTGAAAGTACTGATTCATTCGGGAATGCTGCCTCAATTCTCCCATTTGTTTCCTTATGCTCAGATCCATTCAACTTTGATATGACAAAAACGGCCATCGTTTGTGAGAGGTTTCGAACTTTGTAAAACAGCTCTTTGAGGAATAGCTGATTGAGGTAGGTGTCATGGACAAAGATGGAACTTCCCAGCTGAAGGAGTTGGCATTGTGACCACATTTCACCGGTCCACCACTGGTGTAAACCCAACGCAGAACACATTTAATTATGCTGTTATGGACATTGCTTCATATTAGCAGGCAAGAGCTCAAGGCGACTTGATCTGAAAACAGAATAAAAGGGCCTCCATGCTACTTGTCATGGCGAGGATATATCAGTAGGAGGCATCAACGTCACTCGATATGCCAAATCCTTTGGCTGCCTGCAGTATTCTGTGTGGAAACATCAGACCTGTCTTCTGAGTAATAAGATTCTTGACTAGCCTAAAACATGAAAGAACATTTGACTGGAAAGGAAATCTGAACCATATACAAATGAACACAAACGAAAACCAAAACATCTTTTGCGATCGGATAATTGCTAAATGGCATGGTTGCCAGTGCACATGCACCTTAACAACAAACAACAAAACACCATATTAACAAAATATTCGGTTTTAAGACATCTCGGATTGATTTATTTATTCTCTGTGAAGTTTCATAAAAGAGAAAAGATGATGTGCGATCAAACATTTCCGTTTCTGACACCCTTGGTTTTTTCCAGGCTTTTTTGAAAGCTAATTCATAACTAATGCTGGTTTAAGCAAAGGCCTCGTCAGTTCTTCGGTCCTTAATCCGGCAGCATGTATTTCTTTAATCTCCCAGTTGTCTGCTTGGGACGAAATATGTTGGAGAGTTTGGCTTTGGGGTCTTGGTATAGTTTTCTCAATTGATAGTAATACAAATACCGTTTTACAAATACAAATACAAATTTTGCAGAGCTAAACCTAATTTTAGGGTTACATTGACATAACTAAACGCCATACTATGGAATTAAAACATTTTGTCTAAGTTTTTGTCTACTCTTAAATGTTTTAAATTCTGGTTAACAGGAGGGGTGAAAAGGGTTTATATTCATTTTACTGTCTGACCTAAAGTCAATTTTGTATTAGTCACTCCATACACATTCAAAATCGCACGTAAAACTAAAATTCAAGTAAACTTCCAGTGATTTTGATATTTGCGGTAATCACTTGCCAATATGATTGATTAATAATATATTTAGTTTTAATGGACTGCAGTAATGTGCTGTTGATTTAACAGTACTTCCTAATAACTGGTTATCTCTTCAAGTGTCCCAAATTAATGCTTTTGTTAATGCATGTGTATAAAGATAACACTTTTAGGACAGACAATGAAGCCAGTGCCAACACTCAAATCCAATTCATCCATTCCTTTTGGCCACGACACCATAGTATTCGTATTGGTATATAGGCCTTGTCTTGGAGCCCTTGGATAAATGGGGTGGCCGTTTCAATACTCACCACTGCCCATTTTCTCCTTCCAGAAACTGAACTATATCTTCCCGCGACAGATCCTGTGCTGCCTTTTCCTCATACGTCAAGTCTCCCTAACAGGAAGGAAAATGGGAAGACAATGCAACAAGGAGTAATTTAAAGGGGGGGAGGTCTCCCTTTAACATCCATATCCAGCACTCTCCACCAATGCAGTTGATGTAGTAGGTAGCACTTTCATTAAAATAGACACAAGCTCTCATACATCAGACAGATTATAATTGAAGGTAAAATCCTGTCAACAGGAACCGCTGGGGAGACTAATGCCAGGATAATCCCTTTGTCTTTTTTCTTTTAAATGTCAAGTCATCAGTCTGCGTTAATGAGGATCAGAAAAAGTGCAAAATAATTAACTAGAAAGTCTTTTCAAGAGGATTTGGTTACTATAGTGGGAGTGAGGTAGGGACAGGTGAATATACCTGTCAGGTTTTATTTAATAGGACTTACATTTTTATTATTGGTCTCCTCCTCAGCATCAGAGTTTGACAGCTCTTCTGCACTAGAAGGAATGGTTTCAAATTCTTCTGTGTCCATCGACGGTAGATGCCTTTGGGTCCATCCTAAAAAAAATTATAAAAACATCATGAGCCCATTTCATCTTCTCTAAATACAATCTGAGATGACATTACGTCCAACAAACAGAGCTGTTGCGATCTGTTGAGGCACATGAACACGGAGACGAGATAACATCTTTCATGTGAGCACGTTCTGCTCAAAATCGTGAATAAACTAAAAACATACTCAAGGAACTAGAAGAGAAACTCTCAGTACACAATAAACACAAGACAAAGGCAAAAAAAAAAGTAAAATGTAAAAAGTAAAATTCATAAAATACAGACGATTCAAAATCCTATGAGAAGGAAGAATTATGCAAATTACCTGTTTGAGAAGTAGATCTAGGTACAGCTGAACCTTTACTTCTAATACCATTAAGTATGCCCTCTGTTGGATTAGCATCAAGAAAAGTATCTGGGAGGAAAATAAGCCCTTTACCAACAACTGCAAATGCTTTCGGAAATCACAAGCAACACACACATATCATAAGCGACATGCACACTTATTAAACACTTAATAACGCGTCACGGATTGATCGATTTACTACTTTAATCCACAGAATCCCGGTTATCAGACATTATACGCAGATATCACACCTATTAACCTCCGCTTACATAAGGGAAGACCCCATACCATGCATCACATGAATCACAAGAATAACAAGCAACACACAGAAACTACAATATACAGTGGCCCCCCACTGTTAAAATGAACAAACTGATGCATGCATAGTCTTGGTGCATCGTGTTATACCTTCATACCCCAGTGGTGTAGGGTCACTCTTAATTTCATGTCGCTTGGTTTTAAGGTTACCAGAAAGAGGACCTGTACAGACCAATACACCAAAAGGAAAACATTAATTTAAAAAAATGAATGGAGTGGTTCTATTTATGTGTAGAAATGTACGCTTTCTTCACAAGGCAATAATAGCGCGTCGTTACTTAAAAGATACTGAAAATCTCTGCCTTTTTCAACTTAGTTCAAGGAAAAACTACAAAGCATTTTTTTAATCGAGATGAAATTCTCATCTAAATTCCAGCAATTACGCATGCAATTTTGCTGTAAATGTCATTCTATACTCCAAATGTCAAAATTCACGGTTTATTAGGAAAGAAGTACTTTAATATTCAAGTCATAACTTGATATCTGATTTTTGTTCATAAGCGGTCCCTTTAATAAGAATGACCAGAGCAGGGGTTGTTTTCTATTGCTTCATTTTATCAGCTGACAAACACACCTGTCAGTACCTGTTCTCGGATGCAAAAAAAACTAAAATCTAGCAAGTGACAGAACTGCAGGCAATCAGGTACCTTTTGTGCGTCTAGTGGCGGACGCACTGATAGAGGATGCTAAAGAGAAGCGGCGCGCAACATCCGTCTCCTTAGGCCGAGGCTCTGTAGCGAAAGGCAGGGGAGGGTTAGCAATTAGTGCGCTTGAGAAATGAAAGGGTCGGGGAGGCACAGCAAGATTAAATAGCTGCAGTCTCCACTTAAAAAAAAGGGATTTTTTTGCTTAACTGGCTAACACTGACAGCATTAGCATTTCTGCAGTCTTTTTTTGTGGTTTAAAGCAGCTCGACAAGTACACGAAGAAGAGTGAAAATGGAAGAGCGTGGATCAATTAAGAGAAATTTAAGACACCAGAAGTGGCTGGTTTAAAAGAACTATAGAAGCACAGGACTACTGAAAAGTGTCATGACTGAAATAACCACTAAGGTGAACAAAACAGAATGCAACTATGGATAATACTACCATGGGTTAATTATGTCAACTTAAAAGAAATTTAATTTCATGCAAACATACTCTCATGTATCAAAGATGTATACAACCTTGCACCCAAATTGCAATTAGATTTGCATATCAATGGAAATGTAATAAGTAAGTTGCTACCCTAAAACTTAAATATTGTGATCGCAGCATTTTGTATGTATGCAAATGCATAAGGTCCAGTCGATAAACATGGAAACAAATGGCTCATCATAAAATATGTTTCTCATGCCATTCACATATTCTTGAAGCTGAATATATGATTATATTGAATAGTATAATCAACTGAATATTCAAATAAAACATATTGGAACTATTTTAATATTGTCTCAAATGTCAATATTCATTCTGACACACCAGAGAATTAGATTTACATAGCCATAGTGTCTGATAATAAGACTTACATGTGTTCCTGATTTCACTCAAAGTTCCAAGATTAATCTTCCAGAAATCCATTGGCCGTGATGTATAAAATACTGGCAAATAAGGTTCAGGCTTGTAACTGTTGAGGTGACCTCTGAGAGGCAGACAAAATAATTGAGAATAAGGGGCCAAAAGTAAAAGCCCGTGGTCAGATTTTTCGAATCCCCGGCCCCAGAGATTTTATTTGATTTTATTAGATGTAAGACATATCGAGAGGGAGAAAAGGATGAGATGTGGTGAGAATGAAGATGAGGTCGCCGTCAGTCACAAGTGAGGCTCAGTAAGTTTTACCTGGGGGTAGAGACCTGCGGTTGGAGAGACCCTGCAATGTGAATCTCTTTCTAGCCAGTGCAGAGCGCTCAAGATTATTGCTAGCAGAAGCATCCGCTAAGGAAGAAAATTCAGAGGCAGAGAGTAAAATCATGGAAGTGAGGCGTTAGCCAACGAGCCAGCGGCATCTGCGTCCTGAAAGTAGTTCCCTGCCCTTTTTAGGGTGAAACACAACTTTACCGTTATCGTTGAATGGTTATTGTTTTGGGAACTACGGCACAGGTTTGGGCGTCCTTGTGTTATGCAATCCTAAATGAACCAATTCATTTGGTTTATTCTTAAAATTGAAAACGCTAATTTTGTGTACAGCGTGTGTCTTAAATCCTATGTGCCCGTTTTACATTAGGGGTAAGCAACATTTTTGAGAGCAGGACTGGCACATCATTTCAATACATTTGAATGCATCCTTTTTTTTACATGCAGTACTGTTTTGGAGTTCCATACGTAGCATTGCCACATGGAATAGGTTGTGTGTGACATTGACGATAGCTAAACATGCAGAAGAATTCTCCATAGTAAAAGAGAAACTGAGAGTAGGGTATGGTTCAGCCGACAGCTTACTTAAAACTATGAACATTAGGACAAAGACTCTATTCATCTATTCTTCACTCCCCATAAATTTACAGTCCAAGAGATAAGCAGAAGTACTTTTTTTGTTTTGTTTGTCCATTCATATGCAACTTGCAAATTGCACTTGGGTCACCATACTTAGCCCATATAACCAGTGTTCAAATTCATCATCTAAATTACAGGTCCTTGGTTTCACATTTTGACACCTATAAAAACCCTAGCTGATATCATAACAAATATCTGTTGCATGTATCTTCAGTAAACTGCGAGATAATGTCAAAAGACAAATGCGCAATTTACTTGATTAAAGTGCAACTCTTAATTAAAGATTAGGAGATCATTTTATCTATATTTGATTAAAACCTATATTTACAACATAACCCAACTTTACTTTTCACAATATAGTAGGCTAAACTACATAACAGCTTGGTTTACTTCTCAAGGACATTAAAGTATTATATTTGAAATATAGCGGTTTATATTATTGTTGATAAATTTCCTATTTTAGTCTAACAAAAATTGGCCAATTCAACCAACAATTCTTTCTCCAAAGTGCCCAAATAATACAATTTTAAAATGCAAATGAGACTCCACTGATTCCAGCATTTCTCGCAAATGGCTGTTTGCACTCACATGACTCGATTCACTGTTGTTTTTGTCATTTGCATGATATGAAGCAGCAACAAGCTGTCTAAAAAGATAACAATCTATTGTGTTTTATTTTTATTTTCCAACTCCAAGGCTTGGCTGTGATGACTCAAATTGGGTAAAAAGGCATAAGTTCTTGCCATGATGAGGTCCGCAGCCACGAGACCCACACTCCCAAGCTGACCCAGACTGAGAGGAAACCAGTACCTCATTGAGCACCTCATTGAGTGTTGTTGTGTTGACTGAACCACCCAGACTGAGAGGAAAACAGTACCTCATTGTGCACCTCATTGAGTGTTGTTGTGTTGACTGAACCACAATCAGATGCTTGCAATTAAGACTTTAAAAGCATGCCACCAGAGCTAGCCGCAAAGGTCTTTGAAGACTGTTAGTTTTGTGCTTGACTTTATAGTTTGAAAAGCGGTTTAAGAGCCTTTTATTTTAGTTAGTGTGTTTTTCTTTGGATTTTGGCTCGCTTTCTGTTTGCGTTAAAATGCCCAATAAAAGGTTAAAAAAAATAACCCTCCGCGTCCTTGTGTCTGGCCGTCTCCAATCCGGGCACACCCCGGGGTGCTACACATGCCCCTGAAAGAAAGCTGGTACGATAAATTTGCACATCACCTCAAATAGCAGGAGTACTGAAACTCAGTACTTGAGGGCCACGCTGTAGGATAATGGGGGTTCACCTCTAAATTAGCATCGGATTTACACCCGTAATAATTTCCGATAATTTCCGACCAATGACTCCCATTAGGCAGTTAAGGGGCAAAGCGGAAAAACCTGCAGACAATGTAACCCGTTTCCATTTCCAGTTACAGAGCTTTGCTAACAGAATTGTCTAACCAAATAGGCTGGTAATTAAACGGAAAGAATAAATATCAACGTATTGCCTTCCCTTACTTTACGGATATAACTTTTCTTAGAGAAAAAAGATCTGGTTTTTTTTTTGGACCTCTATGAGAGGGAGTATGAACTCAATGTGAGTGGGCAACTCTTCACACAGACTCTTTGAGTGCGACTTACAACACAGTTGCCGAAAATATACATAACAGGTGGCCAGGGTGACTTTAATGGGGGAGAATCCTCAGTGAAGGCATGCGTTGTGGGTCCTGACCTCATTATCGAAATCCATCAGAGTAAAGTGAGGGCATTTGGTGCTTTCATGTTTTTTTTTCCCGAGCTATTTTCTAACAAGCTGTGGTTAACGAAGCCATGGAATACTGAGCAAGTGAAGACAAAGCCTTTTAAAAACAAATCTTTTGTTTGTGGACAACCCGTCCACACAAATATGTCTAATTGTTTTCAAATTTTCCTGTAATAGAATGAAAATTCAATATGAATGTATACTGTGATCACGTTCTGTACAATAAAATGTTTTTGGTTTTTTTAAAGCCTACCTCATTTTATTATACAATATATGCATCAGTTGCAATCTTTTAGTATCAAATAACATGCAATTATCTAGGGCAGAGGTCTCAAACTGGAGGATTGCTAAACCTGGTCTATACTGAAGGTAGTGTTGTTTTCATTTTGTAATCTGTCCATTTGAATTGTGTGTCATTTTACAGTATTAATATCCAGCGTACAATGTTACAGCATACTTAAACATTGTTTTATATAGTCTAAATCCATTTATTTATATAATGCAATTTATATGACATTATTTTGATTTATATGACATTAAGACTGGGTGGGGGAAAAACATCAAATTGTTTTATTTTAAGTACTGTTTTCAATATAGCTTTTTAAAATAGCATATATCTTAAGTAATACCAAAAGGTTTTAATGAAATTTGTAGAATAAGGGTGTCATTAGCCATAATAACAGCACAATTAGAACCTAACTGGCATCGCACAGGCTGTGTTTTTGATACTTTATTTTGCTCTCTTTCCACATAACGTTCCTTTGTCTGTATTTATCAACACCTGCATTCTCGGCTGGGTATTCCAGATGTTTCCTTCCATCAATACGCGTGATTATAAATGACCCTCTGTTTCCACGCACAGCATTCATGGCACTGACAAACCCCAGGTACAGTACAGTTTCTCTGCTGATCCAATTCATGTATCTTCACCCTCTTCTTTTTCTTGAGGATTTTACTTTAAAAGAAACTTTCTACAGAGGTCAGCCTGACAGACTTATAATGGCCCTGTCATCCGCAGTGCTAAATACCTGTCCGATCCAGTTACACGCGTGCTGTTGATCTTAAGCTTCTGACTGCATGAAGAGCTGAAGAGCAACCTTTTCCCAAAACACCCTCCCAGACAGGATATGCTTCCTTGTTCGTTAACTAAAAGCTGCCAAGTCCCCATGTCAACTGATATTTGAAATTATCATCAAAAGGCAAAAGGCGATAGCACTGACTCATAAAGCCCATTAAAAGATGCTCATTTCGTGGCCGAATTTAGGCACCATGAGGGGGGGAAAAAGCACATCAGTGCCTTTAGCAAGATGATTATCTGAGTGTTGACCTTTCCCAAGGCAGACTGCCGCTTGCAAGTGCTGCTTGTATTGCAGCTTACCTCGATTCTGTCTCATATTAGGGCTGGGGTTGCTTCTCCTGTTCCCCGTCTCAAGACTGGAGGTGTCGGACTGCTTCAAAGTTGCTTTTCTCACTTGCCTAGAAAGAAGAAGAGACTTTTTTGATCCAATGCAACAGTATCGCAAACATAGTGCTTCTCAGCAATCTACTTCCAATTCAGTAAACAGTCTGCGCTGGGAGTGTCTCGTGGCTTGGGGGTTGGAATAATACCTGGTGTTGGACATACTCAATGGGGCGTGATAAACGTTCTCGGTGATCCTCTGATGTAGCTGACTCGCTTCTAGGGCACAGAAGAAGGTAGAAGTTATTGGAACAGAAAAAGACCTTGCGGTTGAAAGTCTCAGGGGTTGGTACGTTGGAGATTGTAATCATTGTAATCTAATGTAATCTACAATCTTTGTAAAATGAAAAAAAGAGGATGGGAGCGTTTGCCACTATTCTTAAGGTTACAACGTTATAAGCAACATACATTGGGAGTTTCGTAGGCTAGTCTCTTGGGTGGTTTTCCCCCACCTCCCAGCACCTGGCAATGCCGGTATAACAGGAATAGTTGATTGAACATTATTTAAAATGATTATAACTCCTGATGCCGGCCAGCAGAGGACGCGTTCCTCTGAAGGCTCTTCCTATCAGTTAAGGGAGTTTTTCCTTCCCACCGTTACCTTAGGCATGCTGTCTGGGGGACCAGGACCGGGAAGTATTACACCATTGCCTGTAAAGTGTGTTTATACTACACAAAAATAAACTGATTGATTGATTGATTTTGAAACCCACAAATTCCCCCAACGTAACAAATGGGGCTTCCCTGTACCTCTGCATGCCTCCAGCTGTCCTGTCAACACTTTTCTGATTTCTGACACCCACATGTTTTTAACATCCATGGACGGGGCCTGGGGGCACACAAATTTCCTTCTCGGTAAACAGTCTCACAGCAGCGGATTACATGATTATTTTAAACCTCCAGTGTAACGGCTTCATGGTGCTGCTGCATCTGACAAGGCAACACTGCCACACAGTGGTCAAAGTTATTACGTGCACTAATGTGACAAGAAATCAATGTAACACCAAAGCCTCAGATTAGCACTGCTATCAACAATAATCCTCCGATGTATAATTAATAGTCTTAAAAAGTCTTGCATAAAAGTTTCAATGATATCATACAAAATCAGCTTAAATGACGAAAAATACCTGAATAATATAGACTTCTTCCCTTCCATTGTACCACACCTCAAACTTCTTGATGTCCCCTTTGACATTTTCAGTGATTCCAACTGAGCTCATCTGGAACAAAGGACATGGGAGTGAGGCATGTGGGCAGCAGTGACAGATATCCCTCTTATATTCACAGAAGACCTTTTTTGTATATATTCCTATTCCCCTCTGTGGGCTATTAAAACATTCAACACTCATTATTACACTTTGCATGCATGTTCATTTGTCGTTTCCTGATTGATTGATCACTACATATGTTACTTAGCTAAAACATTAACCTCAGGATTACTCTGGAAACAAAAGAGCCTCGCTATCTGTCCCTGGCATTTCTAGTCTCTCTTTACCTTGCAACAATAAAGCGATCGCAGGTACTTTTATCGTGTCTGTGGCTTTCCTGGGAAGCGTGGAAGGCAGTAACTATACTAAGCACAGACCCCTCCCAGTCTGCAGTTTAGCAAATTTACTTTGGACAGGAAACACGTGGTAAAACGTTTGTGCAAGGCGGGAACTGCGTTTACCTTCAAGGAGTGCTTGAAGCCATAGGAGGGGGACTTTTCATGGCCGTCGGAGGTCTCCTCGCGCTTCTTGCAGAAAAGCAGCATCTTGTTGTAGAGGAAGAGGTGCCTCTGCATGGGTTTAAACCTGGCAAGGTCCTTGACCTTGCTGTGCCCCTTCTTGTGATCCGTCCACACGTTGAAGGAGCCCTGCATCAGCAGCTTTCCCAGGTCGTTGAGATCCCCCTGGGAACAAATGTAAAATTCATCTTAAACCTCAGCATTGTTTCCCCGTCTCTATTGAACGTCAAACCAGAAAAGAAAAAAACTAACAGCATCAATATTAAGATCATTTCTAATCCTGTCCTCCATTAACCTTAGGGTGTCCTTTCTCTCTAAAAAAAAATACAACTACAAATACAAAACCAATGACAACAAAAGGCAAAATATTGATATTGTTAAAGGTCATTTTGAAACATGGCCAGTTATAATGCCTTCCAATTCTTTATTTGGCAGCTGTTCCATTCTGACAGTTTTAAAGCTACGCACCTCAAATCCTGTTATGGCAATCTGATGCATGGAATCATTGACAGACTTTATGATGTCGAGCATTGTCGCCAAAGCCTCCTCCAGCTCAGCAGTCCCTTCAGAGTTTTTACTACACTTCAGCATCTCCTGGAGAACAGATGATGCAGCTAGTCAAGCAATTATGACAGTCATAATATTTAATACACGGGATAACCTTGCCAATATTGTGGGGAAATTATTGTTTGAACGAGACCACTGGTAATCCCTGTGTGTGTGGTAGGGTTATAAATTAATCAAGATGCATTAGCAAATCAACTGCCCACATGAGAGGTTCCAGACCAGTTGGAGGGAGAGGCACGTCTCTCCCTAATACACTACCTTCCTGGTGCCCAGGAAACGCACGGAAGTCGTTGAGTAGCAACAAGCTGCGAGAAGCCCTGCCCATTCCCAACCACCTTTGCACAGTGCAAACTGACAAGTAATTCTGCATTCAGACCAATGGGCCGGTCATGGGGTACGAGCTGGTTTTGACATAGACCTGGGTTACTAGCCTGGACTTTGGAATTGTTAAAAGCATGGAGTCAATGGCAACCACTAATCTGAATGCCATACAGCAGGGAATTTCACCGTGGTTTAGCTGAGGAGCTTGTTGACCATGCAGAATTATCTAACTTATTTACATATATAATAAAATAGAACTGCAGCAGTTTCATTAGAATCAACTGGATACAGTTAAATGTCTACAGAGAAAGAGAACTAAAAATGGACTACAAACTTCATACATTCACACAACTTCATACATTCCTAACCGTAAAATCAGAATCTCTTCTATGACTATGAACTTTGAAACATGACTTAGATTAACCTAACAATTTGATCCAGTATACACCTGTCTTTTAGAGAGACTTACAGGCTTGGTTAGGATGTAAGGCATTTGTTTCAAACAATATTCTGAATCCAAATCCAAAATGGTATAGCAATATACGATATAAGAGCCTTTTGGTGCTACACATAAGAAGACAGCGGTTCACTACAAGAACTCTCAATAGCTGGAACTGGAATAAATGCGTCACAACATGGTCCAGTTGTGAGAGTAAATGATTTATTTGAAACACTGGTGTTGCATTGTTTAGAAATCATTTTGAGACAGACCCCAAACTATGCATCGTCTGTGTTGTTACAATGGCTTGCAACGGCGATAGTGATGATTTTCAGTGATCTGGACACTTGCCTTTAACATGAGCTGGTACTTAGTGATTCTCTGCACAGGCTTCAGTAGGTACGCATCCAGTGAGAGTTTGTGGTCCAGCTTCTTCTGGCATTCCTGTAACAGCAACCAGCAACATATAAACCACCCAATTAACAACCAGTGGATACAAAGCAAAAATTACAATAGTTCTTATGGTTCCTTTCTTCATACAAGCTTCTGCTAATCTCATTTCACAAAGCCAATTCAAATCTTTCTAAATGAATTTTGAGAACTGTCTTCTAGTGGAGTTAATGCAAGTATGGTAACAGCATATATCATCATCACCGTTGCCGTCATCACAAGCAAGAGACAAAAATGACTGTGTCACCTGGAAGAAACTGCTGTCTCCACACTGTCTCCATAGTGCTTCAGAGCGAGGTTTGTTTTGACAGTACTTCTCATAAACCTGCAGTTCCTCTTTCTGGAATAGGCCATAATGAGACAGCCTTAATATTATGTTAATCTCCCCAATCAGCAGACAAGCACACTCTCCCTATTTAACTTACCCTTTTCAGAAAGCATGTCCCAACCAATTCTGGATTTTCCACACAATTTTCAAGCTCTTTCAGAAAAGTCCTAAAAAATATAAAGAGATTATGGTAATTTAAAGTGGTGGAGGAGGGGATTAAGAAGTTAATAAGATATAGTGCATCACAAAATTAAGGAAAGGAAGAGAGCCAATAAGCATCTGGTCCCACCTGGATTGTCCAAGCAATGCAGCTGATATTAAAATAGCCCACCTAAACTCAATGGAGTTGTGAGACACATTCTTGTGGTATTTATGGGGGTTGTAGGGCTGGACACTGTGGGGCCCTCATTTTGCCACAGGATGATATCACCTTCCGGATAAACTATTGGGTTACAATACTTTGCAAACCTGCCATTGTACATACTGACTATTTAGCCATTTACAAAGCCTATTACCTGTAAAGATAGCAAAAGAACAAGAATGCCTACCCTACCTGTTATGAAACTCCCAGATTTCATTAAGATTGCCAAAAAGCACTTCCTTTTTGTTTTGAAGAGCTGCTGGGACTAGGTGGGATAACTCTGTGTTGTCAAGCTCTGCTGCATACCCCTGTAAAAGAAAGTAACAGGTAATACAATCCCCAATGTAACTGAAAGACACTCTTGGCAACTAAATTACTAACAAACATACCTCCATGATACTTTGCAGCTCTTCAACGTACAGTCTTTCCGTTTCGATTAGTTCATTCATGATGTGTCTAGACAGAAATAATGTATAATTCATTATCTAACAGTAATGCATGGTGTTTTTTTTTAATCCTGTGCTTGGATTTGTGAGTATTAGCAGAATTAAAATCTATTGATTGAAAATGTATTTTGTATTTTTATTTAACCAATTTAACCGTCTTATCAAAGCATTTAAAAAGAATAAATGAATACAATTACTCAACAATTAATTAATAATGAATAATTTATAATAGTAAAACAATCTAAATATAACATAAAAGAATAAAATAAACAAGAAAACAAGAAAAAAATGTAAAAAGAGGAAATGGCAACAAAGGTAAGGACAAAGACTAGAAAAACAGTAGTCAAACTTTGGTGGTAAATAGGAGCTGTAAAGTTGAAAAGAACAGCCACCGAGCCGTTAGTCACTTGGACTTTGGAACTGTTAAAAGGTCGGAATATCTGTTGCCGACGGGAATATAAGAAGACGACAACAAAGGTAAGTATTCAGGGCCAGAGTTATGAAGAGATTTCAAAGTGAACAGAATCATTTTTGGATTTGTTTGGATTTGGAACGAATACTGGCGGCCGCTTTTCTTGTATTCAAAAACACAGCATAAGCATAAGTGTTATGGAAGTCAGGGTTAGTAAATAAAACTTAAACACACAGTGATATAAGTATATTATAACATTATCGGCTCTAATAATTAAACTTTTTGTAATTTTTTATGAACCCAGCCATTTTATTACATCATTGGCAGTTATTACATTAACGGCTTTAATTATCATTGGCTGCAACAGGGCTGCTTACTGTTTGCACTCTAATGTAATAACCCAGAGCACTGAATTACACTTATTACACTGACGCTGCAAAAGCTTATGCAGGTCAAATGACGCAAATTCCAGTGCTCATCAAGCCACAGTTCTGTTAGGAGTCTGTTAGTAAAGCCATTGGTAAGAGGCTGGCTGTAGATGAAGGAGGGCAGAGCCTTCCTTTTGAAATGCACGTCCTCCATTTCCACTCCCTCAGTAATTTAGTATAAACGGCCAGGCAACACTCTCAGATATGGATACTACCGGCTGTCTCCAGTCAGCGAAGAAATAAAACTCACCTGGAGGAAAAACAGAAGTTGATTTTCTTTTACTACCACATGAAACCAGTAAGTGTTCTGATAAAAAGACTTTGATTTGACTAGTTATATGTCTATCGGTTAGAATTTGCTTGACAATCAAGAAACAGACTGAGTGTAGCGAATAGAGAGGGTTTCTCTACCTTTCCAGTCAAGTACTGAAACAGTTGTTGCAAAGTGACTTTAGAACCCTAACACAAATTACAGTTAACACTTAATAAGGGCCACACCCGTCTGTTCTGTTGTCAAAAGTTATTTTATTATAGGAAAAGAAAAGAAAATGGCTACACTTGAACATAGACTACTTGAACCTCACTTAAACGGTATTTTTAGTCCATACTGAGTACTAAACTATAGTTGTTTCAGTGATTAAATTAATTCCCCGTGTTTGTGTCTCAGGTGGCGATAAAGCACATGATTGCTTCCTGCATTTCCTTGATAATATTTAACACTAGAAACATTCGGTGAATAATGATTTACCGGTGAGGGTCATAAAAATGTATTAACCTAAAATCTCTGTTCAGCATTTTAGAAACATTAAGCAGTTATTAGCATTGAGGTAATTGGGGTGAAATTAGTTCCAATAGAAATGACCACACACTCATTCAAATGCACAACTTATTCAAGGCAGATAATTCTAGTGCCAGACGCTAAAATGCTGTCATTACCATTGCGCTGCTTTAAGCAATCTAAAGCACACATTGATACAAGATTGTTTACATTAGTATCATATTTAATTATGACATAAAAATAGCATGATGCTGAAAAGCAAGTCAGCTGAAATCAGAAAAACAATTAAGCTTGTATTGGCTAATAACGTGTGTCATTTATGTCATTACGGCATGACAAATTTCACAAAATCATGTCCAATATCCCATATGCAAGCAGCAAACGGTTCTTTGGCAGCAAACTACACGGTGGTAGACAAGAAACCTAGATCTAGGCACAAGATTTTAATAACATTTTTTACAATTTTTAATAAACTGAACAAATATGCAGTTTAATTTGGGGATAATATTAAGACAAAAGTTAACTTCAATGTGTAGTTGCCAATTAATGGGCTCACTAACGAGTCTTGTATGTATGCATAGCGACTCAAAACTGAATATGCTAATTTTGAAGAATACTACTCATAGTCTCAGAATTTTCTGATTTACTAAAGGTCCAATTTTTCACTGCCATTGGTCAATAGATAGTTTACCAGCAAATATGTAAAAATGTAGATCAACATATGCTCCTGCACATTTAGTTACAGGCCACTGTGTCACAGTTCACAACACAGCCCCAGGTCTGCAGTAGATGTTATCAGTCACTTATCTGTCCAATCATTCAATTAACATTGCTTTTTTCAATCACATTCTTCTCCCATTGGCCCTGCACCTTCCAACTTGGTTTTCTGTTTCACACATCACGAACCCTCACTCATTGTGAAGTCTTTTCAGTTTCACTACAGCGGCTTTGATTTGTCCTGTCCTGTCCTGTCCTGTCCTCTCCTGTCCACAACTTTGTCTTTTCCTCTCAACTCTGTTTGCCTGATCGCCTGACCATTGCTTTTGACCCTGACCACGTCTTTGCCCAATCTTGATAGTTCTGTTCTGGTGGTACTCGACCCACGCCTGTCTGACCTTCCCTCTCAGCACTGCAACTGGGTTCCCCTGTTCCTGTACCCTGTGGTGCATTACATTGTGGGTATGTTGTGTACAGGAATAAGTTTCCCAACTATACAAGCTAACAGTTTACCTACGCCGATTATTTAATTACCTTTATAATAAATCGGTTTAGTGATTGAGAAATAAGAAATATACATTGAGTTTGGCATATAAAACTATAAGTCAAAATGATTGATCTTAAGACTTGATCTTAAGGCTTGGTGAATGACCAAAATGTAATAGAAGGACCAGGTGGCTTTAATCATTAAAAAAAATATGTCTAATTGTTGTTGAAGAGAATCAATTCACGTTTGACGGTCTGATTTGATGGGAGGTTTTAATGGCTAAATAATATAATTCCTCTTTTCATTTCAGGGGTTAAAATTGCATTATGTCATTCCACAGGCGAACACCTTGTAAAAAGTAAATTTTTTCAACATAGGATCTGCATGTGAGCTGTTTACCATGTTTATACAGTTAGTCACATCCAATGGAGAAGCAGGACGCCAAAGATTCTCGCAAAAGAAAACAATATTATCAGCATCCTGAGCAATTCATAAGACAGAATAGAAACTGGTCAAAATTTGATATTACTTCAGGAACGCCAGCCACAGCTCTTCCAAGACAGCCTTGATGACCTGCCTTGTCGGACTTGATAAGGATGACAGAAGATTACAGAATGTTTATCAATCTCAGACTGATCCGGAAAGGCAGATTTTTGCAGTTAACGGTTGCTTGCTTTGTCCTGTCCACTTTGATGATTAATTGGGAACAGCTGGACCACCACGTTTTGAGTCACTTGAGGTCTATTTCCTACCGCTATTTGGTCAACAGGTACAACTTCATAAACGAAAGCTTCCTCATTGGTCACAACGAAGCGGACAGCCTCAAAAAGTACCCCTACTTGATCAACCACAAGCACAAATGCAACGACAAAGATGTACTCTTGGTCCTGTTGGTGAAGTCATCCCCAGTGAACTTCAAGAGGAGACAATCTATCCGGTCCACCTGGGGAAACGAGAGGTACATCCAGGAAAAGCTGGGAGTGTACATGAGGGTTATGTTCGCCTTGGGGGTTCACAATCAACCCCAGAAAAGGGAGCAGGTTCAGCAGGAGCTTCTACGAGAGGATCAACGGCACCACGACCTGATTCAGCAGGACTTCCTCGACACATTCCATAACCTCACAGCCAAACTGATCCTGCAGTTTCGCTGGGCTCACGACTACTGCGGCCGCGCTAAATTCCTCATGTCGGCCGACGATGACGTCTTTATCCATGTTCCCAATCTGATCAGCTACTTGCAGGACCTGAGCCAAAATGGCGTGAGAGACCTCTGGGTTGGCTGCGTACACAAAGGATCACCGCCGGTACGTCACAAACATAGCAAGTACTACATGCCTTACAATGTGTACCAGTGGGTCTCTTACCCAGATTATACAGCAGGGGGAGCATACGTGGTTTCAGGGGACGTCATCAAGAAAATCTACCACGCCACAATTATTCTCAATTCCACACTCTTCATTGACGATGTCTTTATGGGAATCTGTGCCAGTACAGTGGGAGTGCTGCCCCAAGGACATTTTTACTTCTCAGGAGAGGGAAAGGCCCCTTATCACCCATGCATCTATGATAAAATGATGACCTCTCATGGACACCTGGAAGATCTGTATTACCTATGGAAGGAAGCCACTGACCCTAAAGTTCAAAACATTTCCACTGGACTTATTGGGAAACTCTACTGTACAACAATAAAAGTCATGTTTTTTTGTAATCCATATTTCAAAACATACTCCTGCATGGCAGCATTTTCATAAAGACCAAAGATTTTTTAATTTAGCATCAGCGTCATTCTCAAACCTAATTTTCAAGTTGTGTAGTCAAAATTAATTTTGAGCTTAAATGTTTCATTTGTTGCACTTTTTTGTTGAGAAAATAAACTTGAAATGGATGGATGCAGGAATAGAGACATTAAAGATATTGCGTAATTTACAATAGACAAGGTTGGTTTGCTATTGGTGCTAATTTTATTTCTTCAGAAAGATAGATATTGGTATAAAAATGTTTAAAACTACGTGCCATGCTGTAAATAATCCAAAACGTTTTCTGATTGAAATGCCAAGGGTAACATGCAATGGCTCATGACATCCAGAGTTTGGATCAGTGAGCAGGTATACAACACATTTTTTAAACAATATGCATGATGAATATCACTTTTTGACCTAACTTCCATTTCATTCTCAAATTGACTG
Source organism: Hiodon tergisus (assembly GCA_025775045.1). Lineage (NCBI taxonomy): Eukaryota > Metazoa > Chordata > Actinopteri > Hiodontiformes > Hiodontidae > Hiodon > Hiodon tergisus. The sequence goes on from JAOVYW010000029.1 coordinate 3,059,573, forward strand.
GCTTAAACAGTAAGTCCGTTTAAGGCAAGCACCTCAATACAATTATACTGCTTCTCTGAAATATGCCTGTAAATTATAATAATGTCCATTCCAGTTTGGATCAAATAGGTGTCATTACTGCTCAGTCCCAAAAAGGAACACATTGTAAAGATGATTAAACTTGATGTCCTCAAAACTGACCCTTACCTCCGTCTGTTTGACAAACTTTCTTCCGTCTCGTTTGTCAACAAGACATGACTTGAACCGCCCTGGCTGGCTTCATGCATGACTTCAATCTGAGGCAAGGAAAAACAATAACATCGAGTTAAGGAAAATTGGTACAAAAATACCCCAATCAGCCTCCCCCGGGGCTCAGTTGTTAGAGGCGCTCTCCTGGACACAGACTGAACAGGTTTGAATCCAACTCATGTGACTCTCTGACTGGGACAGCCAATCAGCGGCACACAATTGGCAGGATTTGGACAACACGCCAAAATGCATTAGGACAATTGGTGGTTCATAATTGAGGCGATGTCTACAAATAATTATCGCCAACTGCCATTTGCAAAGCCATACAAGCACTGAGAAAGTACAAAATTCAAAGACCAATATGCGGTTCAACAATATTCATATTCGCGTGCTGTGAATTTGATTTAAATCCTGAATGCAGAATTTTTATGTCACATTGTCCAAAGATTAAATTAATATTCCTGAAAAAGACATTATAGTTTCTGCCTCCTGCTCCCTATCGCACTCGGTAAATATATTAATTGCATGCCATTGTGTGCCTGGAACAGAAGTGAAAGCCATGTTTTGGCCTTTATTGAATATTTTTGAAAGGCTTAAAATTAGGCGCTGAGTGTCAACATGTCCCCAGAGCTGCTGACCAATCAAGCACTGTCTGTGGGTGAATCCCCAGGGCTGCTGACCAATCAAGCCCTGCCTGTGGGCTATCCCCTGGGCTGCTGACCAATCAAGCCCAGCCTGTGGGCGAATCCCCTGGGGTGCCACAACATTATGTAAAAACACAAGCCATTCCTCTCCAGCGAAAAAAATGTTTTATCTTAACCCTAAAGATAGCCAGTAACAATTTCTGATTATGGATATGTGCTGGAAATCAGAGTCTGGGGTAGGGTGTATGAATACATAAATTCTTAAAAAGACACTTAGCCTTACCTTGAGGCCTTTTGATTTGCGGATATTTTTTCTTTTTGCAAAGTCACTGTCAGTGGCTGGTTTTGGGGGACCAGTGTTCTCCGGGACTCTGCGGTTTGCCACTGGGTCAGAATATGGGAGAGTGGGGTACTTAAAATGTGACACGCAATAACGCAGTAAATAACATCAAGCATTGCTAAACAAGCTACTTCAGTTGGTCAAAAAAATCTAGAATGTGGCGGAAAGCACATCAAGTTCAAGCGACAGTAAAATCAATCCAATCAATAAGGAAAGAAAAGGGCCTGGAGATTGAACAGAAAACCGATAGCACGCTGAGGAGTTCAAATGCCATAAAAAAACGTTTTTACACATCTGGCATACAACAGAATGTACATAGTAACTGTCATTTCACAGCGGGGGCTGCAAGTGGCTACGGAGTCTAACTACATATTTTGTTTGCCTTGGTGTTGATTACTAAGGCTTCAGATCCAACCTTTAGGAGAAATGATAAACTAGAGAAGTTGAACTAGTAACTTACCATGACTAGTATTCCTGGTTGTTTTAGGTGAGGAGCGTTTGGGAGAGGATTCTGGCCTGGGGGCGACAGGTTGCACAGGCCTTGTCTGCTTGGCGGACAACTTCTTTAGGCTAACGTGCCTCTTCTCAAACATCTCTTGTACATCTTCAAGCCTCTGCAAGGCCTTCTGAACATTTGTCTACAATGAAGGAGATTAGCAAAACCCACTAAGAATTGATCAGAGACTGACAGGAATGAGAAAGGTTAGCCATTTAATGTTTAAGTTAGCCATTTAGCTGTTAATATATATATATATATAAATAACCGAATCCCCCAAAGAGCTAGTGCTGATCGTAGCTATTGTTCGTTTTGTAAAAAAAGGTTGCAAAATGAGAAAATGTCTGAGAGTGTTTCATCCAGCAATGGACTGGTCTCGTAGTTGTCTGCTCAAGAGTGTGTACCTTGATTTCAGCAGTGAGAACAAGCTCATACTGGTTATGGAGGTCTTTCAATCCACTCAGCTGGTGCTCTTTGGCCGTTTCCAGGAACTTCTCAATGTCCTGAAGGGCTGCCTCTGCCCCCTCCTGTGACTGACACTTGTCCACAGCCTGGGAGGCCAGCAGATACATGCCCGATTCACACCAGTCGTTCACCTGCAACAGTCCCAAGGCCCATCAGTCCTTCTTAAACCACGGAGGGGGGAAAACATTGTGCACATGACACATTTTAACATTGTACACTGTCATTTGTCATTTACAAATACAATAATAATCCCAGGTCTTGTCTTCAGCTATGTTAAGAAGCACAGAAAACCATAAAACTTTAGGTTTTTTGTTTTTTTTTACCTTATCTATTTTTTTATGGATTTCGTAGGACTTTGCCAACGTGTCATATTTCTTTTTGGCTTCGTTGGTGAAATCATCATAGATACGTCTGAGTTCAACACACTTGGGTCGGATGGAGTCAACAGCGTAATGATTACTTTGTATTAGCTGGTCGCCATGCAATGCGTGCAGCTGGGCTTTTTCCAAGGATTCCTAGAAAACGCAAGGCACAGAAAATCACACACGCAAAATTATCAACCATAAAAACATGACAAATGGAGTGGAATCAATTTTTCAACTGCCATTTGTGGTATGACAAAAATGAACCAGTTTAAACTACCCCGGCCAAGAAGAATTAAGAATGTAGAATAGCAACAAAGAGGTTATTTTCATTAGCTAAAGATGTTTTTGGATTGTGGTTTTACTTTTTGGTTGTGAATGGGCTTCACATCAGTTTCACATCAGTTTCACATTCTAAGAAGGCTACTCCTGGTCTTTCGGGGGTTCATTGTCTGCAACTTTCCACCTCGTCTCTTTACTGTCTATCTGAAATCATTATTTTGTGTAGAAGCAACTGGTGTTCCCAGCAGTAAACCAGATGTTATTTGAGAGCTAGGCCTATACTGTGGTCCTTGAGGGTGAAGATTGCCTTGTTCAAATGAATGATTCATGCTGAGTTTTTTTCTTTTCTTATACTCAACCTTGAAAAGCACATGGGCTTAGGATATGTAGGGGAGATAGAGTACAACAGCTACAACCATGCCCTCTTGAGCAACTTTCACTCTTCAAACCCCTGGCAAGTGCAATTATATTTGCCACTACTCCTTTAGCCCTTTTATGTGTATTTACATGCATGTGTTTAACAGTGTGATTGAGTTAACCTGGGCCTTCTCTTCGAGAGCCTTGAGTTCTCCGAGTAGCTGCTCCACGTGTGTGACGCAGTCCCCGATGTCTGAAAAGGCAGCCTGCTTCTCCATTAGGTTGTCCAGTGACACTTTCACCTATGGATGGACACAGTGAATCAATGACAAGAGATTGGACCACACCCTTCCAAATTCTCCAACACAATGGAATGCATGTGTGCATGGAGTTGCAGACCAAATAAAATGTGCAAAATCCTACCTCCCTGAAGTCTTGTTCGAAATGACGTAACTGCAAACATTGCTCCAATTTTAGGTGATGTTTTGACCAGAACTGTTCAAAAGCATTTTCTGTTTCATTTAATTGAGCAAGCAACCTGAAGAAGACATTGCAGTAGAAGGAGCATAAAAAACGTTACTTTCCATTACAAAGTACTGGGAAAGCCACCATTGGAAAGTGTAAATGGGATAATTGCGTTTAGTGGAAGTGATCCTTCGTATATGATCGAAGTTGATAGTTGATTTGCCGGAAAAAAAAAACATACAAGCAAGTCATAAACTCCCACTTCCTATTGGGACATTTTCATTGGCCTCTTTGTTGTATGCACATCTTTAAGGGAAAAGACGAATTTCCCTTGCCCTACTTCAAAGGATATTCAACAGTATAATCTGTCAGCCTTATGAAAAGTTAATAGCAAATGCATCGATAGCCGAACAAACAGGCAATTGCTCATTGCAGTACAAACAAACCAGTCAATAAATAAACGATCAAAGGAAAGTTTGAACTTTTTTTCCAAGAAGTATTTTTACAAAACAACAAACCTTTCCACGGTTGTTAAGTTCTCCAGTTCATCAGGATTAAGCTTGTTATGTGGATTTTTAGATGCTTGTTCTTTGATACAGGAAAGCAGAGTGGTTCCTTGTTTCATTGCTAATTTAAGTTCATCCTGTGGGAATGCATGAATACGTTTCACGTATAAACATTGTGCACACACTGATATACAAAATGTATACATTGCACACGTGCACATACACTGCACAACGCAGTCCCGCAGATTGTGCAGACGCGAGGGCTGAATTGGCGAGGCCCAATGAGTTGGGTCCTACCTTAAGCTTGTCATGTTTCTCTGTGTGAGCGACAAGTAAGTTTTTAGTGCACGGCACGTCGTTGGGGAGCTCTGTCTCAGCCAGGTCAGTGCCAAACTTCTGCAGCATCTGGGCAGTCGTTTTCACCGTCACCGCAAAGTTCTCAATGGCCTGCAGAACCATCAACGAGACAGTGTGGGCACAAGCCACATAGTACCATTTGGCTTTTATGTGTTTCACACATTGGCATCCAAATGTAATCACACATACATAGTACATGCACTGATGCATTGTAACAAAATGTTTTAATGGAAAAAAATTAAAATTCACATTAACAAAAATGCAGGAAACGTCCGTCTTATCACTGACCATAAAAGGTTTGTCACAAGACCCAGATATTGGTAGTACATACTGACGCTGTTAAAGTCAGAGAGGTCCTCAGAAATGCAGGTGCAACTATGATTGTTAATGATGTGCTGATCATTATTTAGTGATAAAGAAACCACAAGAAGTTTTTAACCAATTATGCTGAGTGAAAAGTGGCTAGGAAGATGCTTACTAAACCTGCCTTCAAACAAATTAAAATCCACTCAAGCCCACTCAAGATGCAAAATACCATTACATCATGCATGTGGTTGGATAGGTTTGACCTTAAGAAACTTTTCACAAAACGAAACCTGTCAGACATCCTAAAAACTCATAATGTTAAAGCCAGGTATGAACACATTTGGTCGCTGGGTATTTTTTGAAAAACATAACGTTATTTCTATAAAAGTATTTGTTTTTAATCAGCATAAACTGATAGGAGTAGAAACCGCTTTCTAACAAAGATGGATAACTCACTGTTCGATGGTGGATCCATTGGCTGTGGCAGTACTCCAAGTGTCCACCGAGTTCACATGTGAGCTGAGCTTTATCAATGTACCCATGTAAGTCAGAGACTGAGTTCAGCATGATGATCTGAGAAACAAGCACATGACAAAAACAGCCAAACGTATTAAGAAGAGAGGAAAAGGCAGTTTGATATTCGTTTTCTCACTCATTACAGACCATGATATAGTAAAAATTATACAGAAATTCAGCATTACTGTTTATAGTATGGCCAAAAAAAATTTTTTAATCTGATAAATATATAATTTTTTGTTGGTTGAAAGATTGCAAAATCACAGAGGCTTGTTGATGTCATGAGTTTAAAAAAAAAAACGTAACCTGTAGATTAAGCAGCAAAAAAAAAGTGCTTTAATATTGTAGTCAAGTAAGTTTTTCTTTTCTTGTGTTTTCATTGAATGAATGAGAAATAAGACGTAATATGGCCCTCTGTTATTGTAGAATAATTCCCCCAAAGAATTCAGGCTGTCCTGGAAGCAAAGAAGGGTCTGACCAGCTACTAGATGGGTGGACCGAATAAACTAGCCACTGAATGTAAATGCAAGCCAGAGTTAAGAAAAAGTTGTGCAGATTTCATGTGAAGGTATCCATTTTAAAGACAAAAATGTTTTACCATGCAACATAAAAAAAAGGCTTTTATGACTAAAGTAAAAAACAATAAACGTATAGTTGAGGGGAATTCCACCAACCAGACAGCTATTTAAGACACAAACGATGACAACTTGACAAAACTTCACTACAGTGAGACTAATTATGTTTAGTGCACGCGTAAACATGACATTCACCGTGAAATTCACTGGCTAAGAGGAATGCATACAGAAAAAGTCAAAGGCATGCTTACCGGTACCTTCATTTTAAAATCGTCGCGATGCAGTCGGATCCCGATGTCGGCAATCGCTCTCTGGAAGAAGCGAGACGGTCGGAGCACCAGGACCAGCTGCAGGTTTCCTGGAAATGCCCCCTAACCACCACCAGCACAAACAGGTGAAAAGTTGCCTCTTTTCAAGCTACACGTCTCTTCTTTACAATTAAGCACTTGTCTGCTGATCTACGTCTTATCTACTTCGAGGCCAAAGCTTTTTAAAGAAAATTCGGAATGGACAGTTGTGCCAACTACACATTGGCAAGATTCTGAGATGAGGAACTTTGAGGGAAGGTTGGAGGGTGAGGGAAGTCAACAGGAGATGCTCCTTAGCGACAGGGCTTCTCTCAGCTCTGTCACAAACCTGCGTCTCCCGTTTCCCGTTTTACCCACCCCATCCTGGGTGGCGCTCTGCAATTGTGCGCCTCTGCTGTCTTCTCCCGGGCCAACAGAGGTGCTCCTTAGTGATAGGGCTTCTCTCAGCTCTGTCACTAACGTGCATCTCCCATCTCCCGTTTTACCCGCCCCAGCCCGGGTGGCGCTCTGCCAATTGTGCCCGGTCCAAATCCGCCAATGACATAAACTAGATTCTACTGCAAACTCCAGTATACAATGCACGGTGAGCACCTTTTACCATCTGAGCCAATCAGGAGGTTCAAGCAGTGTCAGAAAATGCTTTTATTTTACATGATAAGCCCCATTACCAACCATCCTTTTTCAGAGCATACTCCATTCTGTAATCATAGCAAGGCTAAAACTGTACACGGCCTAGACTGAAATGGCAATGAAAACAATCAAACTCGCACACATTGCCACTGTGGGAGTTAAAACACAAATCTGTATTCCGAAGTTCACATACCGCTATCCTGGTCAAGGATGCCTTTACTGAGCTCCATTTGTCTCTGCGACGATCTATAATTATAATGAATCCGATGCTGGCAGCATCCAAACTAGAAATAGGGAGAGGGGGAGTTATGAAAGGAAATTATGAATTTAACTGTTTATAATTAAAGATCAGTTGCATCGTCCCATGACGTTTTATAGAGTGTTAGACAACAAAGTTGGGCAATTACATTTTCTGAACTCACAAGGCACTTCAAGGGACAGGTATTGATGCACGGTGAGAAGTGTTTGCATTTCAGTTGAAAATGCTTTTTCATCCCAATATTCTTATAAAATTGTGCTTTATCAGCAGTTGAAGTATGCTATGGTTCCAAAGACAATGTTCTTTAAACATTGACAAGGACCTTTAAACACCAGTGTGCTTACTGGGAGCAACTAAAGCTTGACCCATTCCTGAACCTCCGCTGTGAATGTGATAAATGGAGCATTTCAGGAATGCACAAGTCAAATATGTCCTGATAATGGTACTTTAGTATGCTGTATGTTCACAAGGAGCACTTGTCAGTCAGGGCCTAAGGAACAGCGTGCCAAGCGAATTGCTTCTGTGGCTGCTCTCTGTTATACATATCATTTTTCATTTACTAGCTGTCCCGCTCAGAGTGAGTGAGAAAGCATGAGGAAGGCGAGGACAACAGCTTGCATACCACATGTCACTGTACCTCCAGAGTACATTTGGTTTATGTGTTTCTTTCAGCTACTTACAGTTGGTTTGCATGACAGTTTGTTACAGACCTTAGATCTCCTCTCACTGACAGTTAGTAGGTGTTATTGTGGTTAAGTAAACCAGGTCAAAAGGCTTAAGCTCATTGATACAGTGTTGAGAACCCACGCACCCACGCAAACTGAATGCTAACAAAATAATTCACTGCATTCACAAATATATGCATTGTAAACTAGTATTTCTTCATAATTTGTATATGTTATTAGTTGTATACATAACCTATCCTTTTATATGCTATATGAACAGAATTAATTTTGTATGAAATGCAATATTTTCAAATGCTGCCTAATCACAATTATATTTATAAAAACCATGGTGAGGCAAAAATAACAATACTAATATAGCCGAAAACAAATCTCTTGCAGTAAGCCTTACTTTAGCCAGAAAAATAAGAGGAGAGTGAGTGAGATGCACTGTACCTGGGGATGCTGGTCAGATATGTGATGACATTGAGGAAGTCTTCATCCGGGAGGTCGCTGAACGCGGAATACTCTGGGAAAGTGATGATGGGGGCTCCGTCTTTTCCTCTTCCCCCTGTACACAGTGCAGTGACGACAAAGACGCTAGTGGGTCTGCTGGTGGGTTACAACTTAATTTCAAGGATAGTTTAAGCTTCCTTTCTTTGAGGCGTCAATTACAGCAAGGAAGACCAGATATCAAAACTATGTCACAGAGACATGCTCACAGCAATTGACATATATTCGCAAGAATGTCCTTTTTAAACCACTAGATGGCGACAGTGGAATGTAGCTATATTTTTATTGAGCATTGAAAACATGATTTAACGTCGTTTCAAACCTGTTTCAGCCATTTATTATTTGGGTTGCTGGGTTCCACAAAAAGAATAGCAAAGCTCTCAAAAAATATTTTTACTCCAGAAACACTTGACGTCTAATTAACGGCCATATTTAAAAGGAAAAGTGGAATAATTCGAAGCATACCATGGATACTTGGGTCAAATACATATGCATTTTCAAATTTATGTTATTTGTAAGTGTTAGTAAATAGGTCGCTTAAAGCCAGGAACACGTTTATTTAAAAGTATTTTACAAATGCAATATTTTCAAATAAAAAGTTAATATATAACGATTAGATTTGAAAATACATAATAATATTATAAGCTTTTGCGTGTAAAAGTAAGAAATTACCTCTGTTAAAAAGTCGTTAAACCCCTCAATTGGGTAAACTGAATCGTGAGACCATTAGGAGATAATTGTTAGCCGAGACCACAAGCACTAAATTTCAATTTCTCTTCAGCCGGGGTGGCGCCCTATCAATTGTGCGTGACCCAGTTCCTAATTCCAATTTTTCTTTTTTGCTGTTAAACATTAATTCCACAACAGATCAGATCTTATTTTTCAGTATAAACGCTGCATGTACATTATATACTGTAACGGGGATGGAAAGCAGCGCCAATGGTGTCTCACCATCCCCGAGGGGGCTGCTGGGAAGCCCGGCTCCCGAATCGTGTAAATAGTGTGTTCGATGTTTCGTGTTTCTTTAACGTTGTTGTTTAGAAGTTCACTTGTGGTATCTGTAATGTTTAATGTCTGTTAGATTAAGATTTAGTTCCCTCACCATGGGCGGGTTTGTGTGTGCATGTGAGGCCATTCCGTGTTTTTCGTTGTATTGTCAGTTCTTACCACGGCCCGTTCTACCTTTATCAAGGCGGTAGTAAGCGCATGTGCGAAATGAAGAGCAATTCTTCCTGATAAAGCGGTGTCAGACTCTTGCTCAAACCCCACAGAATAGTAGCTCTCTGAAAAACGCTACAATACTTTGAAATTAACCTTTAATCTTTTTAAAATTATTCTTAGTATTTTAAATTATATACTTAATTCCAAATAATTTCTAATACACTTTTTTTTGATCCAGGTAACACACTATGCAAAAAATTTACTGAAATATTAGAAAATCTATTTTACAAAGCACTTTTACTGGTCCTTTAAAAGAAGACTTGTGCTGTCAAAGCTAAACCCCATTCCTGTTTCTAGCCACGTGTTTCCAAGCACAAAAATTTGATCGCACATGCTCAAGGAATTGATTTACCTTAATTTAACTACTGAGTGCCACTGAAAATTCATCATTTATCACATCAGCCCAATTATCCCCCGACCATCAGTTTCCAGCACACGTCGTCTCACAACATCTAGGATTTAACTTCATCGTGTCCAAGTCACAAAAAAATGTTCTCTCCTTCTTCTGATCATATTATAGATGCGTAAACTGCAGCAGTTTACCAACACTCCACCTGCATAAAGCCTTTCAAACTCAGCAGAAAATGCAAACAGCCGGTACTGTAATTTTCCTCTGTAGACCCTTCATGTTTGCGGGAATCATTGAAGCTGAAACACTAAGATGCTCTTTATTTCATTGTGAGCAAGACACTTCCCATTAATAGCAGAAAGCAGAACCTACATGGAGTAATGCTAAAACAAAAGGATTGTGCATAAGTAAATAATAATTTAAAAAAAACTATTTCATACACTGAACATTTCCTTAAGTGGCACTTATCTTCTTACCTTCTTGGGGGAATTTAACAATCAGATTCTGTAGCTTGATCTCTGCATAGCACTTTGTGACCCTTGGACTAAGGCACTATGTTCTGGTTAAGAGTGTCTGCTGAATGGATCAAATGGCAGAATACAGTCTTTATTATCTGACTCACTGGGGGGTTGGGAGGCTTAGTGGAAATATTCAAAAAGCTTCACAAGCAAATGTTAGATACGAATTGAGATGAAAAAGGTCTATCTATATTGAGTGTAGTAAAAATATCTTCTCAGTGAAATTGGTACACAAAAATGTAGTAAACCTGGGTCAACTGGTATGACTTTTAGAACTGAAATAACACATTTGCTCTTTCTGAAGGAATTTTATGATGCAATTTAAAATAACAAATAAAATTGAATGAATTTAAAATAACTTTGCTTCCGGATTGCCATTTGGTTATTTTTCATAGTAAAATGCACCACCGAATAAGAGTCATAAACTCAATTTTTTTAAAGAAAAAAAGAACAAGAGTGTGGTATGCAGGCAGGAGCCATGCCCAAAAAACCCTAGCACGGCCAGCCCCGCCTTGACGGACAGACGAGCTGTGGGGCCCCACCCACAGCCAGGACCTAGTTGGTGCGCCTTAGTGTGGCTTCATTGATTACATCACACTCAGGAGCTTTCGATCACTGGGGGACTATGAAAAGAATTCCAGCAGTGCTGGCAAGAGGAAAGGTTCAGACTGGAAAGCTCTTGGTTGTGGAGGTTTTTGAGTGATTTAAATAGTTTAAAAGCTGTGTTTTTTTTTTTTTTTTTGGGGGGGGGGGGGAGTGATTCCCCAGTGATTGTTTATTCCTCTGTGGAATTTTCCTACTTCTGTTGCATTTGTTTAAATAGATTTTTTTCAATATTGCCAAATAAAAGGCATAACGGAAGGACCCGTATCCCTGTCTCTGTTCACTCCCAGACCGGGCACACCCTGGCGTGCCACAGAGCGCTTTTGTTTTATGTATAGAAGAGGATTCTACTGATCTTGGACCCTGGATCACATTTTAAGGAATTATGTTCACTTGGTTGAAACTTGAACTGAGAGTGGAAGATAACTCGTGTTAAAGTTGGGGAAAATACTCTTTGCCACCTGTAAAATTGGGATAAACTGCTGCAGCTTCAAAGGAGGAACAACCACTGAAGACAGGAATCAGGAAGGAGAGAAAGAAGAGAACTGCTATTGTTATTACTACAGTCTCCCTGACCCGACTTGGCTGGGGGGAATGGTGCTACAATGCTATCAGAATCTCAAAGGTCTGAACACTTGATGTCAGCTTACTAGAAGCTGATTAAAACATGGTAAATTTGGCAGGGGCCCAGGGAAAAAAGTACAGGTTATGTCATGTGACACATGACCCACACAACGTACAGTGTACAGTGTCCTAAGACCATTCTCCAGGCTCAGAGTGTATGTTAAAATTATTTTCACTAGAGCTCTCGTGGGTCCAAAGTCACTCTAAAATGCTGCAGTCTTGAATTACATAGAAATCATTAAATACAGGTTTTTAGCTTTCAAAAAATGTCCATATGATCTACAGGATCCATATTTGAGTGTCCCACGGGGAAAATGAGAGTGAGCGAGGAATCATTTAATATTGTTTAACATTGAATGTGCATGCTGTTATTAGTAGCTCCATCCAACCATCTCATGTGTCAGTACAGCAGATTACGCATCTAACCACATGGTTGTCAACTTTACTGGTTGTTTTTTTGATGGTTATCTATTTAACTAACTGTTTTATAGCTATTAAGCATCTGTGTAAGTTTGCATTATAGATGTGTGAGTGTACAGAAGTAGGTAGATTGCTTAACGATTTTCTGAACTGCACATTTCCTTAAGTGGCTCTTCCCTGCTGGCAATTAACTATAAGACACTGAAGTTTGGTCTCTGTGCAACACTGTATGGCCCTTGAAGGGACTTTGTATGTTGATCTGGATAAAATTTTATGGATAAAATCTAAACATTTAAAATGTACTGTTTCCTTGTAAATGGAAATGGATTCTAAAGCCATTGGTGAAGCCTCTGCACCCTAACAAGTTTATTTAATTTAAAACGTGCTTACAGATAATCCTAGGGAATTCCAGGGGAATGCCAGACCCATCGCAGTTAACAGTTAACTTCAGTCCAATTTGTTCTTCAATAGCTGACTTTATCCGTGAAGAAGTGATCAGATTCTTCAAAACACGTTCTTCTTGTGGCAGATGAAAAAGTCACTCTGATGAAAAACTAAGATGTCTTCTCAGCTCATGTGTGAGATGTTCACGCACAATGCATGTAGATCTTTCTTTTAAAGATCAAATTTTCTGACATGATAGGGGATGTGTGAAAACGTTTCGCAGGACAGCTGACGTTCAGCGATCAGGTTAGAGCGATGTAACCCCATCATTCTCACAATGCTTCCGAACGTTGTAATAACATTTTCATGGTGCCTCGATATCAAATCCGTGATAACCTGTTTGCTGGGATGGACCTTGTACAGTACAACAAGAAAGGGGAACAACAAGGTGCCACTAACCAGAGAGCAAGGCAAACTGCCTGTGAAGCTGCTCGATGATGTCGACGGCAAGCAGAGGCCTGATCTCCTGCTGCATTATCTCATCTGTAGGAAAAGAAGGGGGGTTTAACACTAAGATTAACACTATGGCCAAAACACAGGATGTAACATCAACCCATCTCAGTTGTGAACAAGCTTGTGATAATTATTTTTAAAAGGCTTCACTCCAGGAGTTGAAATTGTCAGACAACTTAATGTTTTGTTAGTAGGTTTATCAAGTGTTTGTAATTCTCCTTCCTCATAGAGCCTGTCCTTTAGCTCTAAATATAGCCAGGCTCTGAGGCTTTGCAAAAGATCTCAATTAGACAAATCTCTTCCCAAACAAAGCATCGTTTCATTGTGTAGTTCGTATAAATTACCTCACATATGTTATAGGCCTCCTTTAGTCTCTCTGCTTAAATAGTTTGGGACACTCCAAACATGCTGTGGCCCCCCACTGAACTTACAGGCAAACAAAAACCCCTTCTGTGTCTTCACATAAAGAAATCCTCAATGCAGGCCGTACTTTATTAAGAGCTGGCTATAAAGGGATGGAGGACTCCCAACCAGGATAAATATAGAGTGAAGAGCTACACACAGACCAGTTTTAAAAGCTAAAACAGTAGTGCTGTGAACTCCAAGTGTACGTGGAACCTCATGCCCCATCACAATGATCCAAAGCTGAATTATCCCAGAAATAACATGCTTCCTTTTAAAAATTACAACTCAAACAAATACATAAAATAATCAAGCAAAAGCTGAGATTTATCCAGACTAACGGAACAAAACAAAGAAAACTTTTTACAGTCTCCCACAATAGAAACAGAAATTTAAAAACTCTCTCCCCGACTTAATAAATTCTCCAACAAACTGAGCCCCTTATGATTGGTTCTGGTGTTCCTTGTCCTCGTAAATCCGTGATTTCACAAACAAGCCCTGACCAAGAAGACATGCAGTCTCTGGCAAACTGAATTATTTGCTGCTGATAATAATGACAAAAAGCCTTTACTGTTGCTTACAAAACGCATTGGTTTCTTTCTCTAACAGTACAGCAGCAAATACGTATGCTGTCTTGCACTCAGACGTGAACTTGCACATGTATGCAAGCACGGCACACAGACCATCTGAAAACATGACAGGACAACCTGGCTTTATTTGGCACCAAAGTCTGACAACCAGCAAGTTCTTACCTATCAGCGGTTTACTTCGTTTCATGGTTGCGACAAGCGTGGAGAGAACATTAATAAACTAATCCGTCTGAAAGCACAAATACAGCCCAAGATGAGAACTTGGCCAGGATGAGTTTGCAACCATTTTCAACTTCCTTGAGCTGCCTGAGCGCACCGGCTCCAACTCAGCCCTCCGGCTCCTGCTCAGCCCCTGGCACGTTCGTTGTGGGAAGCCACGCGTCTGTGGTAACTTTTTCCAGTTCAGGAGCTCCTTGAGGCTGTACCACCATTTCCTGACATTTGATCTGGGTTTGTTCTCACCGGACAGAGCTGGCCTATCAGGGCTCTGAGAAAAAGTAGGAAGTACATCATGAAGTCCTTATTTGGAGCTTACACCTATTTCACAGTCTTGTGTCAGTCGGACAAAAAGTTATGAACTTTTTCAATGATGTAGAGACAGCAAATGTCTGCCAGAGAATAAGTTCCCCTTGCTTAACACTGCAAATTACATTCACATGTCTCACCAACAAATGGCCAAGTCTCTGAGCGAACAAGTTATTCCATTAACTAGGAGTACAGCTGCCTGGGAAAATAGAAGGGTTTATAATCCTAAGAAAAACTAGGACTCAATGGAGACATGGAATGTAAAGTAAGTTTTACACCTCGGTAGAATCATATTAGCAACTTGGTCTCTGTGCAACACTGTATGGCCCTTGAAGGGACTTTGTATGTTGATCTGGATAAAATTTTATGGATAAAATC
>JAOVYW010000029.1:3074470-3101247 GCA_025775045.1 Hiodon tergisus
GTTGGATGAGTTTGGTGTGGAAGAACTTGACTGGCTCGCACAGAGCCCTGACCTCAACCCTATCGAACACCTTTGGGTGAACTAGAACGGAGATTGCAAGCCAGACCCTCTCCTCCAACATCAGTGTCGGACCTCACAAATGCTCTTTTGGAAGAATGGGCAAAAATTCCAACAGACACACTCAAAAATCTTGTAGAAAGCCTTCCCAGAAGAGTGGAAGCTGTTATAGCTGCAAAGGGGGGACCAACTCAATATTAAGGCCTATGGATTTAGAATGGGATGTCATAAAAGCTCCTGTAGGTGTAATGTGTAGGTTTCCCAATACTTTTGTACTTTTTCGTATAGTGTACTTCAGGCTTTGTGACTCGAGGTGAGCCAAACAAATATTGGGAATTTCTGATAACGCAAGTACCTCAGCTGCAAGTAGTGTTCCGTTAAGAGAAAAACAGAAAATGTGCATGATGTGACTGGAATTTCCTGCCCCGAGGCCTGCAAGGCGCAGGACTTCTACATTCCTCACTGGCTGAGCGACAATTAAGTGCATCCTTGGGTCTCAGTCTTCCCACTCCCATTGCACGGCTCACAACAAACGCCCATTTCGTACCTGCTCCCCAGATGGGAAACCGTGCTAAGTGCCAAACGCCCCCTTTACCACGTCCTGCGGACAGGGGGAAATTAAAAAGACTGTAAGAGGCATTGCATTGTTTGTGTATCCCCTGTGGTTTCTCCTGCGTTCCAGTGGTTGTTTTTTATTTCTTTGAGAACGTATGGGTGGTTTTCTGTGCCTCTCTGTGTTTTCAAACTTAAATAATGCAATAGCCCGAACATCAGATAAGAGAGAACTTTTTTCGCTCACCCCACCGACAATTTTCCCCCCAGCCCATAAATTTAAATTAGGGTTTTTTTTGTTTTTGTTTATTTTTCTCCAGTCTTGGGGAATTTTTGTGGCATCGCAAGATACATTGCACAGATGTCTAAATTCACCCTCTTCTTGAGGTAGTTAACTGTCTAAATTGTCTCTGCGGCAAGTCCTGCATCTGTCTTCTGTATCGTCTGTCGATTTAAATCTTTAATCAGACAGCATGAGCGTCGTTTGAGGAATATATGGAACTGAGGTCAGAGAGGTGAAAAAACCCTGTTTTACCATTTATGCTTAGGTATGTTAAGGGCCCAATGCGATAACATCCGTTCTCACAAATAAGGGAATTGATACTAAGTATTCTATCCTTATAACATATATTTCATCACACTGGAAATAATGGATAAAATAAGTAACAAAAAAATGTTCTATGTTTTTCACTGCTATAACGCCTCTCATACTTAACTATATTTCAGAATAATGGTACGAGCTCTTAAGGGTATCCAAATCCTAATTACTGATGTCTAAACTGGATAATATTGGATTCCTTTCACAGTCTGTAAGACGCATGTTCTTGCCCCCCCCCCAAACCCCCCACGCACCCTTTGATTTACTCTGAAAGTTTGCTGTCAAGTTGTGGTTCGTACCAGCCTAATTAACGGCTCTGTTCAGCCTCATTTGGTCAAAGAATACAGAAACCCTTTTTTTGCATTCAAAGCAATTCATTCATCTGTCACTGCCTACAAGCTCTGATGCAGAACCAATTACTTTGCCCCGAGGAGAAGAATTGATCAGCTTTTTTTTATTTTTAAATTAAAAGACTATGTGGTAAACTAAATAAGTGTTAAGAAAGGTCTTATAGTCACCTTTTGTTTTGAGTCTGTAATTGGGAATAAATGTCAGAACATTTTAATCTCCTCTCAAGCTTTGCGCTTATACAATGGTTTTGTTTTTGTTGGGGAGGAATAACTTAACGGGTTTATCAACGTAATTATTTCATCATTTCTGGCTACAGAGAATTAACCATTTCCCAGGGATGGGAGAGATCTGTCGGAAAGACTGCCTGGCGAGGAACATGACCAAGTAAGACGCTGTATAAAGACTGCCGCTACGCGTAGGGCGTTAGACCGCGCGTATAAATGATGAACGGTCGCGTTTTAAAAAGTTTCGCCAAAAGGTTTGGAAATTAAGTGAGACTAAAAAAAGCTGTGTTGGCTGTGTTGCGCCTCTCCTCCTGTGCACAGAATGATTAAGAACCAGCCTCAGGACTACAGCTTCATTCCCAAAACCTGGATATTTCCTGCCGAGTACACCCAGTTCCAAAACTACACGAAGGAGCTACGGAGGAAAAGGAAGCAGAAGACTTTCATTGTGAAGCCTGCCAACGGAGCCATGGGTCACGGGTGGGTCACGGGTGGAGTTCTTCGTCCATTTGAGGCTGTAAAGGAATTTCAGCACAATGTGAAAATATAGACAGAACACAACTATCCATTGAAATAGCGTATTTGAACTAAATCTGGGCTTAGCCCCCTTATCAAATACAGCCGTTTATTTACAAGCTTAATAAATTATGAATTTAGTCTTTCGGTTGTTATTCTTGCTGTATTTTTCTTAATAGATTACTTTGCGTGACACTCGTGAAAAGCATCAACAAGACTTCTGTGCCAGTAGTCCAGTTGCATTTTCCATACACATTATTGATAACGTGTAATCAATGACAGGCAATTTGGATAATATAGAGAGTATAAAGACTTGTATCTCTTTCCAGGTTATAACGTCTCCCTCTTTCTGCTGGTTCCAAGGCTGTAATTATAATTTAGGGCAATAGATGGTGATATTGGATCTAAATAGTTTTCACAGTCTTTGTGTCCGTTAGGTATAGGGGGATTACTACTGTCATAGAGATACTGTAAGTTGCTTATTAAAGAATAAGAGCTTGCATAGGCTGAATTATTACACTACATTAAGAAAGTGAAGTATAATTTAAGGTGAGTTTACCATGGGCCTTTGGAGGAGGATGAGAGATTAAATTTGAAAACTTGTGATGCAGGAAATTAAGTTATATCTTCCTCCGTAATTTATTTTCAGTCTGAAAACTAAATGAAGTTATTGTTTATGTCTAAAGGGAAGTCTGTTAAAAAGCATCAGGTTTAAATACAAAATCCCTGATGGTGCCAAATGAAACAGCCAGTGAAAGTGCGTTTTGATTACATGGCATCAGTTCTCATCAATCATGTCCTTTAATTTACTGCTATACATACAAACTATTTAACCCTGTCCAGACTTTACAAACCTTCATATAAATCTATGAATATCTAGGCCTTTGACAGTTCCTTCAGAGCTTGATTATGGTGGCGGATGAAATGAATATTACTGCTACAATAGATGAGTTGCATTACTGCTGAATTGTATTTAGATATGGCTGTTCTCAGTAGCATGTTAATCACAAAAATTTCAATGACCAGAACGTTCTATGTTGAACGATTCTATGTTGAAATGTGACTACAAGTTATAAAATGCGTTTGCGGGTGATCTGTCTCACATTGGGAATTAGTCAGATTTCACTTTTGCAACTGACCTATCACATTCCTGCTTCGTTCATTGCCTCGATGAGAAAAGCTTAAACAAAATCCTTACGGCTAAATTCCTCCACCATTCTCCTACAAGGCACACTGAAAACAAAGAGGGAACGATGTCAGTGGGTTGTGGGTAAAAAATCGTGGTGGATATAGTTTGCTTTTTTAATATGGTGCCTGATAAAATGAAGGATGGACAAAGCTGGAAAAATGATAGGTAGGGAATTAATGACTTAAGGGAAGGGGTGGAGGTATGTCTATGTCTGTTATTGTTGCTTAAATGGTTTGGGTCTCCCTTTAATTCATTAAACAGGTGCTTGTTAATCTATATTTGACTCATGTAAAAGTTTGATGCGAAAGAGATTTCATGGACTCTTTTTGTAGGATCTCTTTGATTAGAAACTGCGAGAAGCTTCCAACTCAAGACCACTTCATCGTCCAGGAGTACCTTGACAAGCCTTTCCTTATGGAGGGCTACAAGTTTGACCTGAGGATCTACATCCTGGTCACCTCCTGCGATCCATTGCGCATCTTCTTATACAACGATGGCCTCGTGCGGATGGGGACAGAGAAGTACCACGCACCCAATGAGTCCAACCTGGTGAGGCAACTGAATGCTTGCGGGGCCTCATTGAACACTGGAGGGACATATTGACTGCTGGGGCCTTTTTATCTATGCATTGACTGACACATAAAATGACGGGCGTCAGAATTCAACCTACCTGAGGTACTTGCAAATATTTAGATGCTGATTTTTATATTAGTAAATACCAAGGCGCAAAGTATTATCATTTGGTAAAATACTGCAAGCAGACTATCATTTGAAACAAAGTTGATGAGATTTGGTGTGATCTGTCTGACGCTGTTAATAATTATTTATTGAGTGTAACATGGTAGTTAAAAATGTTTGATCTTGTTTCCAAACAGAGTCAGCTGTATATGCACCTGACAAACTATTCTGTAAACAAACACAATGAAAACTTTGAGCGAGACGAGACGGTGGACAAGGGCAGTAAGAGGTCCATCGGATGGTTCACAGAGTTTCTCCGCACCAACGATTACGATGTTGCCAAATTCTGGGGAGACGTCTCAGTAAGTGCACTCTACCATTTACGATGACTGGGTTTATGTTGTTAAATGACAGGAATTCAGCTGCACCTAGAACTCTGAAAATAAAACCCAAGGGAAATAGTAGCGTTGGACTTTTAGGGTGAGGTTTGCTAGGTATGCCAAAAAAACCCTCCCTAGAAAACTGTATATTTATTCAGAGATACTTTATAATTTTAAACTTCTATAGCAGTTTGAAATAATGTTCTAATGTTCTTAATTCTAACTTCTCTTCACCGCAACTACATCAAATGAGCATCCCGTGTTAAACATGGGAATGTCACAGCAAACCTAAACATAAACCAGTCTTCCTTGGGCCGTGCACTAATGGTTGCGGGCTCTGCTGCAGGAGCTGGTTGTGAAGACCCTGATTGTGGCCGAGCCTCACGTCCTTCATGCTTACCGCATGTGCCGCCCTGGCCAGCCACCAGGGAGCGACAGTGTTTGCTTTGAAGTGCTGGGATTCGACATCATCCTCGACCGCAAACTGAAGCCTTGGCTTCTGGAGGTATGTGCCGGAAGATAATTCTGACATTTAATGTCAATGCGGGACTGGTCGGATGCAGAAATTGTTAATTGCCTGCTACTGCTGCTTTTGTGTTTAAGCATGACGTACACCTCACTTGTCAAGGTCATTAAACTTAAGATTCTGTAGCTGAAGTGCTTGATTTATCAGAAAGGAAAACATTATTTCCAGTGTTGCCCTCTGAAACAATGAAACATTAAAAACTTCACGGTAATATTGCTAGACCGATGGCGCGCAATTTCTCGTTCAGATGAAAATGACTCAATCAACTGTAACTCCCGGTAATAGTAATGTTTTGGGTTTGGTTATTACCAGAAATTATTTGTTTTCTTTCGTTATCTATAATGGAGTGGAAATTTTGAGTTCATTGTAAAACTCTGTGTGTTTGAGGCGATTTCTTGCAATCCTTTTAGCCTTACATTTGTCTATCATTACTTTCACGCTATTCACAATACTATCTGTGTCAATTCACATTGCAGGTCATGGTTGAAAACACAATGAATGTATCTACTCCATCTAAGCTTCTTCCCAGTTGGTTAGCAAATTTGCTGTTGTGATGTGTGCAGACATGGCTAGTTCTGGAGTGATTAAACTGAGGAGACAGGAAAGTAGTTTCCTTTGTCTGCAGATTGGTGTTTTTTTATTTCTATGGAGCAAGCAGCCAGACACAATATATTAAATAACATTTTCAGAAGGCCCCTAGGGATAAACTCACATGGTGGGCATGAAACAGTGTGTGTGTGTGTTGAGACTGCCGATGCAGGTCCCCAAAGATGATATAACATCATAGCTTTAAAAACCTAAAACCTGCTGGGAGATGTTACATATAAAATATATTTCGCACTGGAATTTTGTTATTTTTAGGGCAAGGGCAATTTGGCCTTTGATGATACTCAATTTGTTCAGGCACCAAGGCCAAAGACCAGGGCACCAAGAAGTACGTCAAGAAATTGTGTAAGCAAGAAAGGTCTCGCTTGTGCTACAAATAACATTTGACTTTAACGCTAGTGTTTTGTGAGTGTGAACAATCAATAAATAGCATACCAATAGATAATAAGCGTCTCAGCCACACATGACTTCATAGATTTATATTTTCATGTTTATTGTTTGTTACTGTTGGCGATAACTGGATAAATAAAAAACAAAAATGCAATGCTATTGGGTGGCACCTCAGAAACTGTCTGTTCACTTGATTACACTGCCGAAATGCATTGGAAATTCTATAAAGTAAACAGAAAGTTTCTAAGGTGCCCCCCAATAGCATAGACACTTTTCCGATTACGAAGAAACTTGGTTTATTTGTTTCATAGATCAAACGCAGACCTGAAGTGCTTACCATTTCAAAATTTCAGAGGTTGTACCCTTTGCACCTAGATTTATTCATTTATTCTGACTTTAAGCAGATAGTTTGGAGCTTTGTTTAATTCCTTTCATGCTAAAATAAAATTATATTGCATCATGCAACTCGTAGGATAGGTAAGCTACCACTAACTTACAATAGCAAATACATCTTGATACCTTTATTTAACTTAAATTTACTTAGTCTGACTGTTGTCTAAGCCGACAACCCGCTCCATCAATGCATACACAATATGAGCTTCCCTCTCCCAAAAGAAGGGAGGCTGTCTGAATAACTACTTGACACGTGAGATAGCTACCTCGTGAGAGAACGCGGTGCTTGCAATTTTGAATTATGCGAATGATTTAAGGATTTGTTTAATCGTGTTTTAGCATTTTTTTTTTCTGGACCAGGCGTTTGAAAAATCTCGGTTTGTTATAGCTTTAGTTTGAAGCTCAGTCATCTTCCGCTGCAGTTAGAATATGTGGACGTGAAACGTTCTCCAGTGTAGTGCAATTAACGCCGCTAGGTCACTGGGTCTGAAGTGCTAAATCAGTAAAAGCGGGGCTGCTTTTGTTCGGGACGTCTCATATTTCAAACGTGTCAGTAACCTGGAAGCGGCAGTAAATTGAAGTAATATGGTTTTCACAGGGGAAAAAAAAAACCTGCATGCCCAGCATTGACCGTACTCATAGACAGGCGGCTTTGACTCTGGTGGAAGGCAAAGGATGACTGTTCTCGATATAGGTCAGAACCACAGGCCTGCCAGCCCTTTCCATCCTGCAAATCCCTCTTTCTGTCAGTGTGCTCTCACGGAGAGAGATCCAGGCCAGGGTTTTCATCCTTCCAAAACCAATGTAGGCATTGGAAACCTGACCTAGATCTTTTAACCCACAGTGTTGGGCTCATATATTTATTTTATTTTTTTACCCACTGACTGACTGGAGAAGGTGAAATTCCTTTAGAATAATTATTTGTTTTCCTCGCTGTACAAAGGCAAATAAATACGTCCAAAAGCTGTTAATTTAAAAATAACATTTATCCGCCTTTCAGGGAGATCACAGTTTTCCAGATTTTTTGTTGTTGAATAACAAAAGCGCACCAAGCGAGAGAAGGCTGGTAATTGCCCGGGCTTTTAGTGTGCAAGCGCAGAGCTTTGTATGTGGAGGGAAAAAAAATATATAAAATGTAAAAATGCAAACAGCTATGGATGCAGTCGTTTCACTCCACCGATAATGATATCCTTAGCACAACTGCCTGTCTGCTCTTAGACTCATCAATTAACATCCTCGCAAGTTCCACACGGGGAAAGGAGCCCCTTTTTCATGCTACATTTACGACAAAAGCAATTTTTAGTTTTTTTATTTTAATTCAAGTGTTTTATCTGGAGACATTTGCCTGCGAAGGAACATCTCGCGCGAATGCATAGCTCTTTGTGGATTGATCTGCAGTTTTTTTTTCTAATGTTGTTTTTGTCTCTGACCTTAATGGATATTTTTTTTTGGGTTTCTGCCGAATCTTTTCTATGCCTGAATGTTTACAAATGACTCGAGTTACCTTGCTCTGTCTCCAGAAATTAAGCAGAACCTCTGATGCCAGGCATTTCCTCGCACACTGTCGCTGGATATTTTTTTCCAGGTTTTTCTCTTAGACAGAACAACTTTGCCGACTGGCAGACTTAATGAGGAAATAAAACTTCAGGCCAAATAGATTCTGAACGTGTACCTGAAAGGTACCGGAGAAAGCAAAATGTCAAATGGCATTTTTGTTTCTCTGAGAGTGCATTTCAAGAAAAGGCCATGATTGCAGTTCACATCCTGAAATTACGCTGAGTCACCATCAGTTTGACAAGGCATTCACGTTTGTGTAGTGTTGCAAACAACACTGATTAGAGACACAGAACAGACTCCAGGTTATTGAATTCCAAATGAATGGACACAAAAGAAATCAGCGGCGCAGGAAATTTTTTTTGCAAATAAATTCCAATATACAGAGACTTGGATAAATACACACCTGCTAAAGAATACCAAACATTATTTTAACGGCTAGCAAAACAAAATGGTGGGTGGTGGGAGTGGGGATTGACACAAACCAAAGGCATGTCAGACGGGCAGTTTACTGAGCAAAGCAGAGAGAGTCTTTGTATAATTCTTATCTTACTTTGGTCTTTTAAGCGCCTGTGGAGGTTCCCGATGACATTTAAACCATTACAACCACAGAAAAAGGATGCCGTTCAAGAATATTTTCTTTGCTCTCATTGGCCAACTCGGCAACCAGCAAACAGCGCATCACCTGAATCTCCTTGACATTTCATTCAATGTCTTTTCACATGCGTGGCCTG
Organism: Hiodon tergisus; assembly: GCA_025775045.1. NCBI lineage: Eukaryota > Metazoa > Chordata > Actinopteri > Hiodontiformes > Hiodontidae > Hiodon > Hiodon tergisus. The sequence continues at coordinate 3,083,219 of JAOVYW010000029.1, forward strand.
TCTGTACTTCTTTTTGCATACTAATTGCCATGCCACCCTCAGAGCTGAGTGTTAGTGGGGAAGTGTGAACCCGGGAGGTTCATTCTGCATGCTTTTGCCATTACTGAAATGTTGTGTTACCGACCCCGGGGCCTCGGCAATAATTTTTCATAGGTCTTTCAAGGAGCTTCCGAGTTGGCGTGATGGAAAATGCTTCAGGCACGTCGTACGCAGAAAGGGGAAAGGGGAACAGTGGTGTGAACCTTCCCTTTTAAACTATAGCGATACAATTTTGCTCCAGCTGGAATCTGACATTATTTATTGTTTTATGAATCTGCGGTGGTTGTTTGGCGAAATTGGCCTAAGGACCGCTTGCGGTGTTCAGCCTCATTAAAGTCAGGTTACTTTGTGTTTGTCGGCCTTACAAAAACACAGCTGGTTTTCTAAATAAAAGAAACAAGTGTTTGCAGTGAGCAGGGTAATTAGGGTCCTGGAAGGTCCCTTCAAGGCTGTCTCTGGTCGGTTCCTGCTTGTTAAGAGAGTCGCTACGCTCAGGAGCCCTGTGTGTTACACTGGGTTTCTCTGCTTTCTCTTCGGGGTATTCGTGCAGGGGAATATGCTACGGTTCTGATCAAACCTAGCTTTCAGTCATGGACAATCAAGGCACCCCCCACCACCACCACACGGGTACAAAGACCAAACAATGGTAAGGGAGAAAACGATGAAGCGCTTGCTCCATTTTTATTTATTTCCCGGCACCCGAGATGGAAAGCGGGTGTTGGCCCTCTTAAGAGACACGCAAGCCGTTTGCCATACACACGTTAAAGTCTGTGGCCTAATTGCTGGCCCTCTGGGGGGGGAGCAGAGAGTGATTGGCATCTAATGAGGCAGGCATGGGTCAGGCGTGCTTGGGGTGTTTGTCGGGACGATGACAGCCCAGACTACACCCTGCGGTGATCGTGCCCACTCTCCTCCCCTGATTGTTTCAATATGAGTTTGTTTGTCCTGAAAGCCAACACAAGCCAGACTTCCGTTCTTCCCCGCAAACGAATGAGCATGATTCTCAACAGCCTTCACAAACTAACAGACTGTTTCCATGCTCGCTTTTGAACTTCACGGGTTCTCCTTACCCATAACTCCAGCTTTATACTCGATGCTCATATAATTTCCTTTGGCAATTGTGCCATTATCCTACTATTACATAACTGTGTATAAAATAACATTTTATCTGTTAATTTGACAGTGATGGAATGCCATGTAATCCAAGTATTGTTATCCTATAAAATATAACATTTTAATCAAAGTAAAACGCTCCTTGCAAAAAAAAAGAAATTGCAAAAAACAGTGCTTAAACGCTGAATATCACCCTGATGTATTTAGCTAATTCTATTAATTCTATTCTGTTTTCTAAAAAAATCCTCAAAGCTGTGCATCTGAATTAAAAAAAACATTAATATGTGTATATATGTGTGTGCGTGTGTGTGTGTGTGTGTGTGTGTGTGTGTATATATATATATATATATATTTATGTTATGTATGATATGCCAGTGTTGTTCTTAAGGAAATGTTTGGAAAAATGTACTGTCACTCTAGATGGCAGTATTCACAAGCTGTTTTTCACCTCCGTGCCTTTTTAAATGATCTTGTGTAGAAAAAAGAATTTCAAAAGAATTTTATATTTATATATTTTTTCAAAACATTCATTAAGTAAGTAATATTGATTCCCCCCCCCCGTCTATATCAATACCAGCATGTTAAAATACAAACTTTATGAAGCAATGCAAAATGCATTCTACAATTAAGTAATTTGCCTTATAGGAAAGCTTGCAGTTTGGCTCGAGTGATTCAGTGTATGGGATGCATTTCATCTTAGCTGGGGAAAATTAAAATAGCATCTTATACAAACGGAATGGAAAAATCAAGCATCTCCACTGGAATAAGCTCACAGGAATGCGTCCCACGACGGCATTTTTTTTTAGGTTGACCACTATATTCCCCCTATTTCTTTCTTTTTAAAGTGCTCAGTCAGAATAAATCATTCAAAACGCAATTCTAAGTTTACATATTTAGAGTGCTCAGCTGTAGGTCTATTCAGGTATTTAGTCATTCATAAACATTTTAATGGATATGTGATATTTAAATGTATTCACATCCAAAGCTTACAATGAACAGAATTGAACGCTATAGGTTTCCCGTTCATTGCCGTTCCTTGTGTTTGGCATTCGTTCCGTTCATGTAAATACTATATCGAAGCATTTATGAAAATACTTGCCCTGAATGTAAATAGAGAATCCTTTGTATAAGTCACAATTTGTCCAACATATTTTCATGACACTTACTTTGGTGCATACATTCATTGGTTTTGATTTGAGCTGATGCTTAAGGAGCAATAATTCAGATCATTAGAGGCTGAGCACGTCAAAGCATATGAAAACCAAATGTTGAACACGTTACGAGGAGTGGCATGAACTGGAATCGTTGGAGCTGGATTCTTTAAGTGGCTATGAAAACAATGACAGGTTATTTATGTATCGAAGCTGTGGAAATCCAAATGCAGGAAAACCCCGTAGTTTACTTACCATTTTTACACCTTCTGCTCGATCCAAGGACCTGGTACTTAAATTAGTATTTTTTTTAAATCTTTCCTGTTGTTGCACATATTTACAGATTTGAGCATGAATCACAACCAAACTTTTGTCCTTTCATCTGACGTTTTTATTGAATGCCTCTTTTAATGCAGTTTTTAAGCTCCTGCCAAAGGCACTTAAGGAAATCACTACAGGGTTTTAAAGGCTACAGGGGTTCATTAGCCTCAGACTGGTCTGACTTCCTCAATGAGAAAGGGCCGGGTGTGCTGCCAGCCTCAGTCTTTTCAGGATGACAGATAGACGCTACAAATCACAGTTAAAAATGAGAAAAATGTAACAGGGATTATTTTGCAGAGGAACAGAATAACTCATAGTTCAATGTGTTTTTTTGGAAGGGAAATAGAACAATGATTTTTTTATGTTTTTTTTTTTTTTTTTTTTGCCTGTGTTTTTAAGTGGCGGAAAAAGGGGTACTTGCACGGTAAATTTTTGTTTGGATATTAAGGAAACCCTTAATATTTTTTGCCTGACGCTATCAATTTCAGGGGTTCACATGTAACAAATGAGATTTCTTTGTCATTGTGTACAAGTGGCCATCTGCTGGTAATGCTGTTCGGTTCGAAGCCGGAGAAACGTGCAAGCAAATCAGAACAATAGATTCATTGATTTAGCGGCCTTCTGAAAGTTTCTCTCGTATTAATAGCAGTAATAATTTAAAAAAAATACTAATATTATTTTCACCCGGCTTTCTCGCAGTTGTAACTTAAGCATTACCTTGCAGTCTCGCACACATCAGCAATCACCTTTGTGGTCGGGATTAACATCAAACCGGAGTAGATTTACCCCAGCCTGGGGAGGATTTGTGTGTCTCCCCTGTAGCAGTGTGCTTCAGAGGAGCAAGGGGCTGTGCTGCTCTCTCTCAACTGCTCAGACTGTCGGACTCAACGGCAAGGTCTAGATCTCTCGCGTATAGACCATTTGATAAATCTCTTCATTGTTCTACCATTGACATGATAATCCCCAAATCCTTTTTTTTTTTACAACAATTTATCATAATTATATAAGCATTTGATAAAAATAAAAAATAAAAAAATCTTTAAAATAGGTTCTGTTCACTGAATTGCCTGTGCAACTTTACGTGTGTATAGGCTGTAGTTGTCTATTGTGGGTTTACAGAGAGGCATACTTTCCACAAGCAAATTAAATTTAAGCTTTAAAAAAAAAAAATCTTACGGATTAAATATTCATCCATCTAACTGGTGTTAATATTTATCCTAACGCTAATGCATGACTGAATTGTTGTAGTACAAATAAAGTGGTAATTAGATGATAGGGGCCTTTGCCAGCAGAATAAGCGTTATCTTGTTGCTCCGGGACTGAAAACCGATCTAGTCTCCACCAGTGGCTGCGGCACTTGAGGAAAACTGTCATCTGAACTGCCTTTTAGGTGGAGATCAATTCAATCTGCGCTCCCCGTTGATATGTTGCATTCATTAATCCTTAAACCATCTGGACCAACAACAAGGGGAAAAAAAGAGATTTTTGTGATGTTACAAATAGTACCTGATGCCTGGATTCACGGCACTGACAGCATTCCAAATGACATAAAAAAACGAATGCTTGCATGCCGTATCATTTCACAAGCTTTTCAACATTGTGACAGTGAAGCAAGTAGAACACACTGGCAGGACTTTTAGACATTCTTGACGCCTGTAATATTTCTCAGTCCTGAGTGGTATTATTGATATTCTGCGGGGGATTCGCTCTTCGGCGTTTTCGCTGTACCTCAGAGGAGAGCAGGGGGCAGCAGCGCTCTGCGGCATGTGGAGACTGTCTCGATGATCCGGAGAACTAGGAGAGTTCAAGGGTCAGTCCCAAGGCACTACGGCTGCTCTCTCAAACCAATACTGCCCACCACCCTTGGTTCAGACGCCAAGGGAACTTTTGAGATTTTAAAGTTTATCTCACATAAAAAAAGAAATAATAATAATTCTGTATCTTTCAAATTTTGTATCCCAGATTAATCGTGCTCCGAGTTTTGGGACGGATCAGAAGATCGATTACGATGTGAAGAAAGGGGTCCTGCTCAATGCGCTCAAGTTGCTTAACATCAGGTGAACCCTGTCTTAGCACTTTGTGTGTTTGTGTGTGCGCTCAACGTATAACAAAAGCATCAAAACCCTCACAATGGCAAAAGTTAAAAGGGACAAGGTGAAGTTTTTAGATGAGCAGTTCATTTTGTTTCTGGCAAAATGGTGTCATAGAAACTTTCAGTTTTCTCCACTTATAAATGATGTGATGAAGGTGAAAAGAAAACAATGTAATTTAATGTTTTGTTTAGTTATTACATTCATTGAGCCATTTCTATTCTATTCAGGCTGCGTGTGTTTGTGTGTCTGTGTGTGTGTGTGTGTGTGTGTGTGTGTGTGTGTGTACTAAGAAGAAAAGCTTGGCTTATTGATCATCATAGACCTGACCCTCAGTGTTCCCAGCACATGTCCTCCACAAGGCTAAATATAGACCAAACAAACAATGGCACTGCAGCAGGGCGAGGATTAAGTGCATTGAAATCGCAGGGTTGTGTATTTAGTTTGTTTTGAGATGCTTTGTATGCCTGTCAATACAATTTGTATATTTTTTTCTTGTTGCAAAATAATGTCATTATTTTTCTATAAAAAATGGTAGTCTGATTTATTGAAAAATGCTAAATGGAAATTTTGCATATTATTTTGTCATTTCATCACACATAATTTAAGTCCCACATAAGGCCGACATCCATATTTTCATTCAGTGTTGGCGAAACCATTGATTGACTGTTCCATGTTCCAGGGGAAGTGCAGATGGTGTAGAGATTCAGCAGTCTAAACTCTAACATACTGCATCCAGAGACAGTCCCCTTATATCCAGGTTACACATGCATTTAATCAAAATCGCCAGTGAAAAAATGAATTAAAAAAAAATTAAAAATCTTTCGTTTCCCTTTTTTTCTATCGACACTGTCTAGGCCAGGCAGGCACATTCTGCTCTCACCTGACTGGCTTTTACTACACTTTCATGTTTTAGAGCGAGCGACAAGAAGCGCAACTTGGCGCAGCAGAAGGCCGAGGCCCAGCGGCGGCTTTACGGACAGGGCTCCATGAAGAAGCTGTCGGCGGGTTCCTCGGAGTGGGAGAAGCAGAGGCACACGTTGGAAAGGAGGAAGGAGGAGCTGGTGCGCTCTCTTTCTCTCTCCGCACGGCTGCGGCGGTGTCGCTCGGCGACGTAATGACTTATTCCCAGGATTACGGGGTTTAGGACTTGTTAGACTCTTTTGCGTCTGTCTGACTGCCTGGTGAGCTTGTCTAAGCTCTTTCAGCTTTCTCTATATTGGCCTTTTGATTTATCTTTTTGAATAAGAAGTGAGGATCTGTTGGGTGGTTGCAAGTAAGATGTATTTATAGATGACCTAGAAGGTCACATGAATTGGATTAAAAGATAAGTAACCTTAGTTGTGTTTGAGAACAAAGCAATAAGCCAAGATCAGTTATTAATGATAATAAATTTTTTGACATTTCATTTTTTTTTAAAAAGGCTCCTCGTATTAGCATGAGAAGTATATGCGATGCATCTCCTTGTGCTAATTGTTTATTTATCGATGTTTTGTATTTATTTATCTCAAATTGCCAATTGTGCTAATGAAACTTGCCACATGCGGGAGGAGGCGGAAGTAGGACTGGGCTCCTGCGGCCCACCTGCCAACAGGCCACCTGTCATTTGACACACTGCTAACTGCGCAGCCCGTACGGGAGGTTCTGTGCCAATTGGAGGAGAGGCACATCCCTCCCGACGGAACTGCTAGCCTGCAGGCACCTGGGAAGGCTGACAGTAGCTGCGGTTTAGTGAGGAGCCAAGAGAGTACGCTACAAACCCCCTTCCCCCCAAACTCTGGACTGCATTCTGCCAATTGCACGTTGTGGCTCGGGACTCCCAATTGGAAAACGGCGGGATCTGGATTCAGATCTGCGAATCTGATTAATGGAACTAAACTGCTTGGGAGGCTGCTTGTTTTTGCGTTTAGTTTAGGTAAAAGGTTCTAATAAAAATTGTCACTTGGATTGATTGATTGATTTATTTATTTTGGATAGGATGAGTTTCAACCATGTGTAACGGCAACATGTGCGGTTTCTGTTTCCAGAAAGAGAGACTGGTTCAAGTACGCAAGCAGATCTCCCGGGAGGAACATGAAAACCGGCATCTAGGGAACTACAGGTATAAAGATGCGGACTGCCGCTCCCGTGGGTACTGATTCTGGGTACTACTTACATTTATGGGGTCGTTTGCAGAGCACGTTTCTCCCAGAAGGATAAATGCCATTAAAAAGAATTGAAGGGAGCTAAAACTAACGGTTTCCGTCTGACTCTCTGTCAACATCTCTGAATTGCGAGGATCTCTGCATCAAAAATCTAAGGTGCGACGCAGTGCGAACACTGCGGTTCCTTTCACTTATCTCCGTTGCTGATTCAGACTTCGGAAGAAAGAGGCGGTCCGTCATATTATTTACCTCTGAAAAGAACAGATGCCACTTTTAAGAGGAAGTGATTCGTTTTATGCATCTGTAGGACACTGTGAAAACAGCCCTGATGGGAACGTGGCAATAAAAAAATCTAATGGAATGCCCCGATTTTATGTTGGGTCCCATTATGAAAAGAGTCAATTAGCTGACTTAATTACTGTTAAATATTGTTGAAAACAGATTTTAAAAAGAACATGTGGAGGTAGCCATTATAATTAATGTAATATGTACAATCATGAAGTAATTATGAATCATATGTACTATTAAAATACAAGTAATTCAAAGACTGAAGATGAATTGGTAGGGGAGAGGGGAATCAATTGAAATAGGTAAATTAATATTTGATGGGTCTCTGCCTCAACTTTGAAGTCTAAACTCTAACATACTGCTTCCAGAGACAGTCCCCTTATATCCAGGTTACACATACATTTAATCAAAATCACCAGTGAAAAAATGAATTGAAATAGGTAAATTAATATTTGATGGGTCTCTGCCTCAACTTTGAAATTGTGCTGAGACGCAAGGAATTTCTCTAGATGTAGGTCATGAACGGATTAAGCTGCTAAACGTACCGAAGATCGTAACATTACCATTGTTTAACCCCTCGAAGATAGCGTTTAACGTCTGTTCGAAATACTGGGCATCTAGGAAGATTTCCAAAAGTTAGGCCTATGTGGATACGAGTCTGTCAGTGGCCCACCCAATGCGTTTGCTTTTGGTAATTCTCTGCTAGGCTGATGGTCCAGATGAGCATTATCACATGTCAATACTGAAACAACAAGGGATCAAAATGGCAATTATTTCATTTACTCTTCTGTGAACCAGTACATTATTTTGGTGTGGGAGAGAAACGGTTACGGTGTTGCATTTATGTAGCGCCTTGCATTAAAATCTCCCTTTCTCCTCGTATAAAAGCGACGCGAGTAACTATTTGAATATTAAACACTTTCCCCCCCCCCTCCTCTCCACCCTTCCTCGCCGACAGACGCATTTACCCCCCAGATGACAAGCTGCTCCTGGAGAAGTATGAAAGCCTCCTCTCTACAGCCTTTCAAACGTTCCTCGCCGGGCGAGCGGCCTCACTTCAGAAGGAAATGAATAATCCTCTGAAACGAATGAAGGCATGTACCTGAGATTCAGTGGGCTTCAGTTTTTCAGCCGAGCATACAGTTTTTGAGTATCTCGTCATTCGAAAAATTAATAAAGGAAAAAAAAATCTGAATAATATTGTTGCTATTGCACTGTATAATTGTCTCTGTGTCCTTGGGTTAGACTCTCGATAATCATGCAATGTATGCAAAAAAAATTATAATTCTTCATACTTTCAATTAACCTTGTAATCTATTTCCATTCTGTTTTACAGTGTTTTGAATATATTTTGTCTTTCCTCCCATTGTGTTATATTTGTTATATATGTCATGGCTCTTCAGTGAAAATTCTCTTAATTAGCTTGAAGAAGTAATTTTCAAAGATGCAAATGCTATGAATCAGAGCCATTGTTCGAGAGGGATACACCGTAGCTTGTTGGCATTTTGAGATAGAAGAGTTTGATTCTAGTGGGAAAAGATTGGTAGCTGCCAGCCCCGAAGACTTCCTGGTTTATGGGAATAGGCCGGGGAAGCTTTGAGTGGATTTAGTCCCGGGGAGTTGCAGATGGAGCGCAATATTGGCTTCCTTCTATCAGCCATTAGGCTGAGAAAGAGGGAGAGAAAGCTTGCACGCGCGAGAGATGGCATGTGTTGAGTCTGTCTGCGTGAGGTGACTCCTACTGAGCGAATGGCTGGTTAGACAGGGTAATGAACAGGAGGTTACGCTGAGCCAATACCGTGTAAGCTTTTGACCTTTTCCCTGGGAGGCCTGTTCTGATGAGCACTTTGGTGGGTAATCGGAAATCAAACAGCCGAATTTGAATGCCATGGCCCTGTTCAATTTGTAAAAAAGCCACAGTGCCATCACAACACCCTGTAGTGATATACATGTCGTGAAAAATATGTTGTGCACCATTTACTCTCTTAGGAAGAAGACATTTTAGATCTCCTGGAGCAGTGTGAGCTGGACGATGAGAAACTCATGGGAAAATCATCCAGGCATAGAGGCCCTAAGGTAATATTAAACTGTGCCGGTGCTGCCGCCTCTCCTGTTTTACAGCGCATTTCATCTGCCGCACTCCTGCAGCTACAACGCTGGGACATCGCTCCCAACATCTGCTTCATTTTCATCTTTCCCACTTTAAATGTGGCGACGGCTCTTAAGTTGAAGGGGGTAGACGCATTAAGTGGCGAAACAATATTGTCGGGGCAGTTTTCAGCCGTATTAAGCCTCTACAATGATAACCACTCGTTCCGGCAGAGTTGAATTTGTTGAAACTAATTTGTGCCTGTCAATTTCAGCCGTATGAAGTGAAAGTTGATTTCTGTGGCCTTGCTGGACTCTTGTTGAGTGCCCAGAGCCCAGACGGATATGCACTCTCTCAGGGGTGCATTAGGAGCCATATAGAAAAATCAGAGAGAGAGAGAGAGAGAAGAAATTCAAGTAATTAAAAAGAGCACATTGGTCCCCACCCACTATTCTACTCAGAGCCGCAGATAAAATAATTTAAACAGAAGTAGTGCTCTCTGCCTATATCTTGATTATGTAAGCCTCTGCCTAGGATCTAAAGCTAAAAGAAAAGCAAGATATGCTGATGAATAGCATATGTAAATACCAAATGTGCTAATTTCTGGGTATAAAATAGATCTTGAAATTGGTTAACCTTTTTTAGTGGAAATTCATTATTTTATGCAACCAAAAGAGGATTGGGAGTCTTTTCTACCAAAGTGCTGGTCTCCATTGTTTTATTCACCACTGCAGAAACAACACACTCCTCGTTATGCTAAAGCAAATCAACACTCATCCCACTACCCCGGCAGCCTTTGCTTCCCAAAGTGTCGAGCGACGATTGAAAGCAGCCGGCGGTTTGTGTACTGTTAACGCTTAAAGTCCCCCTTCCCGCGTCTGAATCGACAGCCGCTGTCCTCCATGCCTGAGAGCAGCCCCACGCCAAAGAAACTAAGGGACTGCAGCAGCACAAGCAGCTGCAACGACAGCAGCTCGTCCGACTCGGAGGAGGTGGAGAAGGAGGATCTCCCCGAGGAGGAAAAAGAGGATCTCCTGGAGAAGAAGGTCAACAGGGTTTCGTACGACCTGGAGGGCAACAAGTATAAGTCGTCAGAACGCTCCAGTAAGGACTATTTCCACCATAGACTGACAATTCACAGTTCCACTGGTCTTATCTACTGCTCCCTGATTATTCTCCATTTATTTTCTCCACGTTTTTTTGTATCCGGTCTTTCAGACCTATATGAGATCATCTTCTTTATGCATTCCAGATTATTATAAGAACCGTAGAAATCTGAACGTTAAAGTAATGGTTACAGTGTCAGATGTTTCAACATTTTAGTTCCTTACTTTAAAGGCTCAACTTGACATATTATGGCTATAAAAACCACATTGGCTTACATGAATTGTATGTTTTAGTAAGAATCTTCTTGTGTTTCAGTCCAATGATCTGTCAGTGACTCAGTCTTAGGCACTGTTCTCTATAATTTTGGGTTATTGCTACAGGAAAGGCTGACCAAAAGTTTGTGTTGCCTCCTATGGGGGCTAAGTTGTTGAAATAAGGATGGTTGGTGACTGTTTTTTTTCCCTTCAAAAACCAAATCATAATGTACAAAGTAAATGTAAACCAATCAAGTTGACACAACTCAGAAGAGTCATGTGAAGCTATGAAAAAATTGACTTTTCCCACTGTAGTGTCCCCAATCATTTTTATCCTGTTTCATGGGTTGAATGGCTAAAATGAGGATGTTTAAAAAATTTATTATGACATGCTTTGAAAAAGTGGTTTGTGGATATACTCAAACCCGAGGGCAATGATTGGAGAATAACTATCTTCGAGAACATCTTGCATCCTTGATATATAATAAAACATTCAACGCCGGTAGCGATTTACATGCTTAAAACCATTTTCTTTTCAGGGTATGAATACATTTAGAACCCGCTTTGTATATGTATGTTTATCTGTGTGTGTGTGTGTGTGTGTGTGTGCGCACTAATTTTTAAAAATCTGTTAAAGTGAAATGATACAGACAACATCATTTGTGCTACATTGCGATACTTTATGGACCTATCTAGAGATTTTCTGTGATGTTCTGCGATAAAGGACAAAGAAATGATTTGGCTTGGTTTTTGGGACCATGCTGAAATTACTTTGAGTACCCACTCTCTCTGAGCCCATCTGCGGGTAGACTAAGCTCAGCTCTGTAATGCGCTAGATTAGGCAACATCTGTTGCTCAAGGTTCACCAGTGGAACAGCAAACATTGGCTGATGGTCAAAGCGAAGGGCGTTCAGCGTTGACCTTCTGGGTGGTGTGTGGCCAAGAGCAGACTTTCTAATCTGAACTGACGAGGGAACAGACTTGGGCAGCAAGGGAAACACATGGTTTAGCGATTTATGAAAGCCACCCCTGGTGAAATGCAAAGCCCCGCTCAGATAGCGATCCAGCCACCAGTGTATAAAAAGAGCAGGCTAATGGGCATACACAGTTGGTTGTATTTGTGTTTGCTTTACGACCATATTGTTTTGTTGCGTTCCTTTTTTCCCCCGCTCTTTTGTTCATAGGCAGGGTGCACTGGAAACCGCCCCTCAAGCCTGTCAAAGCTGGGTCTTCCACTTCCCCGACTCTGTCTGGACCGGTCAGACGCTCCATCTCCTGCCCACGCTCCATCTCCTCACTGACTGGCCAGTCGCCCACGAACGAGCCTCGAACAGCAGCAGTGAAGCCCTCCACGCCCACACTGCGCCCCAGTTCTGCCTTGCGCTCCCATTCCCTCAACCGCACTGGCTCTGCTAACAGGGTCCCCCATAGCAACAGCTTGGGGACCATCCATTCCAACATGGCAAGTCTGACAGCCTCACGCTCTCACTCTCCATATACCTTTTGCCCCTAGAAAAAAATAGATTCACCTTTCAAGGGACAGTTATTTCATGCTTACTAACCTTGCCCCGCTGCTGCCTGTTCTGTAATTACATTTAAATAAGTGTAATATCATAGTAATTTGTGTAATAGCCTTGGATGATGGAGTATAAACTCTGCAGCTTCAGAGATTACTAATTTCCCTGCCTTTTATAAGAAAGACATGTTACCGTCTATCATATGACATTACATAGAGGTTCCCCAGAAGGTGACAGTTTTTGCTCAAAGCAAGTTAAATGGACCCGAATGCGCTATTCTCTAAATTGCAGTTTGTAATTATTGTAAGAATTCTTGTAGCTGTTGTGTATTCTCGCAGCTAGATATTTTTCTATATATTTTCTATATATATATATATATATATATAATAATCTATGTAGCATTGATATACTTATTCCCACGTTCGGCCATTGTTTTGCGAACTAGGGTGAGTCCCTGGTGAATTTAAGGACTAAAGAACAGGAAGAAAATCTGACCCGGCAGACCCTGGCTGCTTTGAACGAAATGAGGATCCGTTTTCCTGGAAAAAATGAGGAGGAGGCCGAGTTGCTCCTAGATGAGGTAAGTGTCTGGGCTGATCTCTGACAATCTGAAAACAGAAAAGGTAAAGCCTGTTATCCAGACAGATAACACCGGCTCACTATTCTTCTGTTTCTCAACTGATTGGCATTTCTGGTCCGTTTTTTTATAAATACAATTTAGTTTTTTCAAGTGCAATTTTAACGAGACATAGTGGCTAATCCGTTTGCACGTAGCAAAAGTATATAACGCGAGAAGTTTTTTCCAGTGTGTTAAAAGGTTTGTGGCAAATCACCTTTACTTATATATTGAAGAAACCCTAAATTAGGTGTACTTGATTATACCGTATTTCTGTGAAGAGGCAAAAAAGAAATATCTACTTTAGTTTTTAAAACAAGAGATATGATCAAATGTAATGCTGAAATAAGCGTGCAATAATCCAGAGTGCTGTTCAGAAATAAAATTCAGGACTCATCAGGGTAAATGTTCTCGCCAGCCCAGTGTTTACACAGCCTCTGTCGAGATATGTTTACATTACCTCGGTATAAATGATCAGGCTTGGTTTTTTGTTTTGTTTTTGTTTTTCTCTCCATATGGTCATCAGACGGACACAGTTTCTGGCCAGGATGTCTTTCCTTTCCTTCTCATTTGGTCGTTTATTTTTCCTTATTAGGGGCGAATATCTCAAAACGAGGTTAAAAAAACATTTTAACTGGCAATCTTGCAATTAAAGCAATAGCAGGAAAGATTAAATAAAATAGTTTTTATCATTTCTGTAATGCAGGCTCACGTTTCCATTCAAAAAATGCGCACTGTAAGTATAGTTTTGTGTTTTTTAGGCGATAGGACGAGTGCTTCTTAAGCAATGCCTTTTAATTCAGTTAGGGCAGCCGTTGTTCCTTATTCCCATGTCCCACTGAAAAAAACTGCAGGCAGTAGTTATAAATACCCTGATCGGAAGTGTGCAAGTATGAAATATGGAGCCTTATTTGTCACAGAGCGTTTGTCAAAGTTTTCCTGTCTTGATTGCCGACATGATTACTGCGGCTGGATATGTTTGTTCAAAACTGACCTGGGCATAAGATAAAATAAGTACATACAGTTGCTTTTAACTTGCTACTAGTAAAAGGCAAACTATCCAAGGGAACTGCTGATTAGAGAGACTATACTGTATTGGATTGTAGCTTACTGTGGTTACTAGCACTCTAATGAGGGGAGTGTTGGTTTCTAAAATTATACTTCAGACAATATACATTGTAATGTATTTTAATTCTGTTTAAAATAAATGTATTTGTGGTTTTGTATTATTGATGATTAATAATACTAAATTCAGCTTTATTCATTTTTGCTCCTGACTATTGTATATACATCAGTCATTATATAATATAGTATTTCTCTTTAAAATACATAATTGTAACAGAAGACAACACTTTAGCTTGGGGGTTAGTTTTGGTGCCCCACAGCACCAGTTGTGTGCAAAGTGCTTTAAAGGCGAGAACAATATTTGTGGTACAGGAGCTAAGAATCTCTGAAAAGGTTGGATGCAACCAAATATGCCTTTGAACCTGAAACTTAAACTAAAGGATCTTTTAAAGACTCGTCCACTTGTACTCAATACCAAAATGGGTGGCTCTGTTGCAAGTACTGGATCTTCGGTTCTGGAGTTCTCTCCACATTCACGTTGGTTTCCTCCCGTGGTGCTCGGACTTGTGGTTTAGGCAGACTGGGCGACTGCTGGCATGGCCCTGCGTGCAGCTGCGTATCGCTGTGTCTCTCCTGCCCTGCAGTGGACTGGGTCCCATCCTGGGTGTACCCTACCTTACACCCTGTGTCTGACCGACCAGATGAATCAGATGAATGTTTAAAACGTAGCATGCAATAACACTGAAATGTTTTGAAAGACGTGTCAAATAAGTAATAAATTAAATAAGCAACCTCATGGTAAAAAAAAGAAAAATAAATAAAAGTGTCTAACACAGAGCCCCTAGCACTGACAGGGTAGGGAATAGAATGGCAGATTAATGTCAAGCTCCAAAGATGTTAATCGCTGTCAAGTGCCTTATGTGTACAAAAAACAAAAAACTGAATAGAAGAGGAGTGGCAACATGTCTCCTTTGCTGTACGGGATACAACGTCCCTGTCTTAATTCTGTATTGATTTTTAACACTCTATTAGCGCTTCACAATGGCCCGTTGAAAACCACGGCAAGTTTAAAGATGAATAAAGTTGGGACAGCGAGCCTTCGGTTTTTACCCCAGGTCTCCGCTTGCCGGACAATTAGACAGAATAATTAGAAGACCACTCTGTTCTGAAAGCGTCCGCACCTAACACTCAGGAAGCTCGGAGTTACTGCTGATTGACAGTTTGGTATTGAGTACAAGAATTGTGCTTTAACAGAGTCTTTAAAAGATTCTTTGGTTTAAGTTTTAGGTTTAAAGGCTTATTTGGTTGCATCCAAGCTTGTCAGAGATTCTCAGTTTCTGTACCACAGATATTGATTTGGTCTTTCAGGCACTTTGCACAGAATTGTTAAATACTTCAGTAACAATATCCCGATGTCCTGTGAACTTACTGTTAGGAAACTGAGAAACAAAGGTATTGGCTGAAAAACTCTTAATGTATCTTTTACAATTTTTCGCAAGGGTAGAGTAAGACGCTGCGAAACTCGGTTATTTAAGCAGGCATCCAAACATAAAATCCTTTTTTTAGCCACTTACGACGTAATCAAAAAAAATGAATGTTTTAATTCTCATATTCTCACATTGAAATCTTATTTCTTCTTTTCAGATACTAGATAATTGGAAATATCATAAACCAAAAGTGGCCTCTTACTGGTTGGTGAAGTTAGACTCCACAAAACAAAGGAAGGTGAGTGCTGCATAATATTTTCCTAAGAGCATAGAAATGCAGAACAAAAATTAATGCAAAAGCTAATTTCAGTGTTTTAAAGACAAAAATAAAATATTTAAATTGATACCTTAAACCTTACATTGATAACTTAATTAAACCAGTATTTATTTTTTAGAAAACTGTAAATACGGGTTGAAAATAAATAGAAATTATAGAACATTGCATTCTGAAACCTACTCTTTATGTGTTATGCTTTGCCATTAATTTAAATGTCTGGTGTCCATTTTTCAAATTGGCTTTGATATTGCCAGTTCATGTCTAATGAACCACAGATGGGCTTGTCAGGCACCTCTCACAGATTTTGATGGAATCAAACTTGTCTGGAGGGCTGCACTCAGTCCAGAAATTATATCATTAATCTGACATTTCTGTTGAGCGTCACATCAAGCATGTCAATAAAAAAGGAAAGGGGATTCAGAAGCGTACACCTTGGCCCTGTGCGTGAAAAAGACATCGTCGTTTGGGATCCTTGATTGGCAAAGAAGTTTTGACAGGGCACCACGAGATTGTCATTCGCCGCAATTACTTCTTTCGTTTTGCCTTTGCAGCTTGTGCCCGAGCACTTCCTGTTCTGTCATCAAATATCTCTTTTTCTGAGTGCCAGCATAATTACGCTCGCCGTTTCTGCTGCAGTGCAGCGGGTGTGTTGGCCAGTACCCTCTTTATATTTAGATATTTTTTTAAACCTGAAACTTGAATCTTAATTAATTTGCATTAGCAGCGTTTTTTTTTTTTTTTTTGCTTGGGTTTTTTTTCTTTACCCTCGACTGTCCACAAAGACCTGGATTAATGGTCTCTTTTAAAAGTTACCCTATTTTCCTTTCTTCCACGTATGTATTCTAAATAAAGGTTTTGGACATTGTTCGCGCCAACGTGCACACAGTGCTGCAGAGGATATGGAGGGAGCCAGACGTGGACAGTTTACATTTATACCGCCTTTTCAGTCGTGTCTTTAACCGCCTGCTGTGGAGCCATGGCCAGGGGCTTTGGAACTGCTTCTCCAACACTGGGTAAGCCTCGTCTTGACACCCCGCTTGGCAAAAAAAACACAAAGCCCAATTGTAGCCCTGGGTAGATCATTTTTCTTCTTCTTCTTCTTGTCCATTTCCTCCTTCCAGTGGCAAATTAGTGCAGTTGGCCTTTTACTAAAGTTTCCCCCACAACAGGAAAATTAATAGGTTATGGCAAGTCAGTATTGCAGCATAATTCTATTGAATGAACAATGCAGAAATTTGATTAGCTAGTCAGTGTGGGTTACGGCATGTTTTGATGCTTTATCTTAAAATGGAATTGCTCCGTTTTTTTGCATTTTCTCCACAATTTGGAACTGCTGCTGTGCTAATACATCTGGGCTTTTCGCTACAACCACCTCACACAGGGAATGGTAAGGAACTGCAATCGGTCTCCTGCAGTCGGTCTCCTGCAATCTATCCTTTGAGCCCCCCCCCCCCCCGTCACTTTTCATACTGCAGGCAACGCAGCCTGTACGAGACGTCCAGCGCTGATTAGAGGAGAGGCACATCTCTCCTGACAGCCCTGATAGCCTGCGGGCTCCCGCTCCACACCCTTCACCGGTCACAGTCGACAAACGGCATGATCTGAATTCAAAACTGTGAAATCCTGATCAACTTTCGGGATCTTTCTTTACTGACTGCGCCACTTGGAAGACCTGAAGACTATGCTAGACTATTTGTAGACTAGCATCACAAATGATAAGCTCTTATTTTAGCGCCGAGCACTTGCTATTCCTACAGCTGTGCTGGAGCCGCATCTTACTGTACCTAAAATTTGTGATATTGCTATTAATGGCTATTGCAACATATGGTTATTCATGCAACAATCTGAGGTCAACAAAATGTCAGTGAAAATGAGGTATCGTATTCGTAGTGGGCCCCATTTTTACATGTGTGGGCTGTGTTAATTCAAACAATGTGTAACTTCCCAGACCTAGTATTTGTGTTTTACATGGTAAGATATTTCAAATGAACGATTTTGAGTCTAACTTCCTGCTAATATTACACTACGGCAGGCTACCGTAACTGTTTGTTATGTAAGTCAATTCCGGTGCTTATCAGAGTGTCAAGATAAATGCCGTTTCTCCTTTAAAAAAGAAAAAAATTGAAAAGGACGAGCAGCAGTGCTTTGCTCCTGCATTCTGCGCTAATTGCTGTTTGCACCGCCCTGCAGGTCTTCGTGGGAGAACATCTTCAGTAAGAGCAGCGATGTGGTCTCCTCTCAGGAGCTGCTCTGCTGCCAGAGACTGGTACAGCTGTGCCGGGACTGCCTGCTTGTGGTATACAAGTTTGTGGCCGACTCCCGGGGTTCCCTGACCGGTCTCAGCCCCGAGTGGGACGACACTAGGTGAGGGCTCACTAGGCGACTGCTCGGGAGCTCAAAATCACGGGGGGGGGGGGGGCCACCGTAACCCAAATTGCATGGATAACACCATACCGTGATTTTATATTCAT
>JAOVYW010000029.1:3101257-3120428 GCA_025775045.1 Hiodon tergisus
CCCCCCCCCCCCCCCCCCCCCCTCCGTAAGCCAATATGCATGGATCACACCTTCCCGTGATTTTATATTCATAGCACTTGCAAAGGTGTTTTGAGAATTAAATGGAATAATGACCTTCCTCGGGACCTCAGATTAGTGCCAAGACCCCCTGGAGTTACTTTAATTCAATTATAAACGGAACTAGGGACCTAATAAAAAATTATCTATACACACTCTGAACTTGGTCGTTCTTGCATCGTTTTAATGATGCAAATCCTTGTGCATTGAAGAACATTCGTCGTTTAAAGAAATGTAATTGTAAAGCGGCCTTATTTTGGTTAAGGCAAAATGTTGGTTTTTAATTCTTTTGGAAAATGAAAGACACTTTCATGGATGGCAAGTTATTTAAATTTGGTTTTCTATGACCTAATTGTAGGTAGTGTGTATGGAGGTAGTTTGTTTATTAAGTGGAATTATGTTAAATAAAATGATTTAAATACATAAGCACCTACGATAAGGAAATATTTAATATAATGTTACTCTCAATGGGATTAGTGTTCAAAGCATTTTGGTCCGTTAACAAACAATGCTGCCTATGGAATGTGTTGAAGCTCACAAACTCGTCCCTCAGCCCACTTACTTCTCTGGCTTTAGCTCACCCCGATGGCAGCGCACATCCCCCTTCTGCCTAAAGTGTTCCATCAAGCACTTTAGGGAATGCTCTGACGCTGAAGCCGGCGCACTTTTGCAACAGTATATGCTTCGACCATTATTTCATTAACTGCATATGATTCTGGCTTTCTGAGGAAAACGTGCAAAATTATGAGAGAAGCACCATCTTGCTTGTGTCACCTCTGCAGCTAGTCATCACTCCACTTCGGCACAAACTCCCCAAACCATTGTGCGACGCTTGTCCTCCATCACTGACAAGCACCTCTCTGGGCAGCCCCAAATTCCCCAGAGAGGGACAGAAAGGAGTGCTGTACAGGGCCTCTATTTTTAAAAGACAATTCTAATCTTTTTCAAGCACCACTTGCAGCTTATTTAGAGGTTCCTGTTTAATCACGCAGGGTCTCGGAACATCTTTTCTCTCAGGTCGAATTGGAGCAGAATTAAAGTGCGTTGACTTCTCCGGAATGTGTTTTCCTGTCAAAACAATTACTGTCCTAGCCAAAGTAATGTAGAGATTATATTCAACCAGGAATGCATGAATTATTTCCTGTTGCTAGGAAATTACGTCTGATGATTTATCGTGATTTCGAGGCCAAATCCTTAAAAAAAAAACAAAGCAAGATTGAGCACAACACTAAAAATGCACAATATTACAAAGTAATGTCTAATTGGATCTTTTAGTTAAGGTATATTTTATTGGGGAACCAATTTGAGCATTATTTTTTGCAGTGCTGCATGCAATAAAGCCTGGGTCTCACATCGGTTGACACAAATGAACAAACGGTAGATATTTAGTGGTCCTTTAGGGCTTGAGACCGGCAGGTTTTTCTAAGTCTCTTTAGGTGATCAAAAGCTGAGTACTAGGGGAAAGTGTTACATGGATCCAATTAAATACCCCCGAAGCCTGTGATGCTACCCCATTACTGACTGACTACCTAGAATATACAAGCGCATTATAGGGAAGATGACATCGCAATCTTTGCAGTTTGACTAGATTCAGAATTCTGTTCGGAAGATTTAGTGTGAACCCCAAACCTCACTATAATCCATTTTAATGAGGCTTGGTATTTGGCATCCTAAAGTCTTAGGTTAATAACTAAATCTGTTGTTATTCCAAATGGTGACGAGTCCAAAGAAGCTTTTCGGCTGAGACTTCAGATCACCAGTTTTGAACTGGTATTGAGTTAAATGGTAAGAGCAGGCACATAATCAATTTTATATCTAAGATCCAGAGCAGCACTGTTCTCTAAAGACAGGCGGACTGAAAAATTCCTACTTCTTTCTTTTCTGCCCTTGCTGTATTGAATGGTTGAGATTAAGGTAGTTAACAACATTCAAGAGAATGCATTTGACAAGTGGTAGGGATTCACTTGAGTGGTTTCAACGACTTTCTACATGAACTAAATGAAGTTCATTAAAATCTCTCCTTGCACTGGGTTTCTTTACAGAGGATGGCTTCTATGCATTGAATTCTCCTTTTGGTATACATCAAAGAAGCAGGCCTTTTCTTTGACTGGGAAACTCATTTATAAGGAAGACCATCATGTATACCCTTTTACATCCTTGCAAACGAGAAATACTCTCTCCACGCCAATGTTCAGTATGCTTGTTACAGCTCTTTCAAGACAATTTGTTGCTTTACTTCAGTATCCAGGTAAAGACTGTACAGTTGCATTCTTTCAGAAAAAATGTTATGCCTCAAAATGCTAATGTATTTCTCTGTAATTTCCAGCTTTCATTGTGAGTAGGAGCACATGAATTATAGTAACTGCCTGCTATTTCCATTTTGAAAGTATTTGCTTCTGGAACGTTTTAATCTGCTTTTCTTAAATACCTGACAACAGTGGTGTGGCAGTGCTTTGGTCCGCCTCATGCAGTTCAGCAGCTGTTTGCCATTGTTAACCTGTCTGTCGTGTTCCAGGGCTTAATCGCATAATATCTCAGCCATCGGCAGAATGTTGAGCCTGGGTGTTTACCGATTCAAGCACTTTACATGCCTAATATAATCTTTAATGTATCTCTGCTTGAAAAATCAATTAGTCTTCTAAAATCTAAAGGAACACATGTCTACTCTTAGACAGGACTAGGAAGTATATAAAATAAAATAAAAACAGTTGCTTTAACATCATGGACATTATAAACCACAGGGGTTCTGTGTCATATTGCAGCACTGGGTTAATTCGGCCTGATCCCTTTATTCAACCTTTGTCTTTCTAATCCCATTGCCTCTCCTGTCCAATCCTCCTGTCCAATCCTCCCGTATGTCCAGGTATCTGCTGCCAGTGACATCCCAGTTTGTCACGAAGTGGCCTTCTTCCAGCCTTGGCCGTGTCTCCTCAACCATACCGCGCTCGCGCAGCCTGTTCACCACCAGGATGGGGCAGTTCTGACGGGGAGACCTGGTCCCCCTGGGTACTGCAGACCAGCAGTTTGTCACTGCTCCCTGAGCCTCCATGCGCTCAGGTCAAAGGGACTGAACCCTGGCCAGATTCACTGATTCAAAAGAATAAGCAGAAGTAGTGTCCACCCCTGAATTTCAAACATTTTATCAACCCATTTGATTTGAGTGGTACCAGTAAAAATTCTTTTTGAGATTCCATGAATGAGGAATGCATAAGGGAAAAGTTGAAGGAATGACATGACAAATACTCCCTTGTTTAAGAAAACGGATGTAAAATGCTTATTTTTTTTCTTTTTCGAAAAAATGCAAAATAATATTGGTGCTGTTTTTTTTTTTAAAGGTTTAACTCGATAATTTAGTCATATTTCTGCTTTTAGGGTAAATCCACATAGATGTGTTCCTGTCTAAACTGTGCAATCCAAAATGTAATTTCAAGGAACCTTAAAACAGCTTTCATAACTAAATTGACTGTTTCAGCCTACATAGTATGCTTAACTTTCAAGAGCAATGTATAAATTACTTGGTCAGAAAATTTTGAGAGTCTGCACAGAACATTTGCATTGCCGTCATTTGTAAATGCCAGTTCCCACAAAGACGACAACAGTTTGTTGGCCATCTAGAATAGTTGAGCGTACACCTACATGTTACAGAGCCAAAAGTACCTTTATAGAATGTTACACTAAATATGCACCCTGTAGTAAATTAAGCTGAGACCTCATGTACATTAGCATTATTTCTTGCATGCATTGTCACTGATCTTGTCACTCACTCATGTCTTATCATTGAAAAAGAGCAACTGCATATGGGAAATACTTGAATTGTTTTATGTTTGTAATTGCACTGAGTAACTTAAGTTTGTTTGTATGTATGTATTTTGTGACTTTGATGTTAATATTAACCATTATTTATGAGGGAAAACATTTTTTTCTGAAACAAGCTACATTCAGCTATTTTTGCCTCGCAAGTTAATTAGCTTGTTTTACATCTGAATGGGTCAGGTTTGGCTATACAGTGTTTTGCCATCTCTCTGAGAGTGGTCTTTTTACTTCTCTCTTTACTTCTCCACAAGACATGTGCCAGTCATGAACAGTTTTATGCCAATGTAGCAGATTTAGTTGGGACTGAGTTTGCTACGGACAGTGACGTCACTCCCTGTATTCGTTCCTTTGGCTAGGAACCTCAATCTTTATTTCAATTAGCTAATAATCTTTGTTGTTGGAGGTTGTGCCTCATGTGTGGGTGTGGAAGGTCTTCGGTTTGGTTCCCAGTCAGGGGTCCTGTGTGCCGAAACACGTTGGTTACACCAACATTAAGCACAATTAATTTGATCTTTAGCAAGGTTTAAAAAATGTATTTAGTTACAGTACAGACCAGTAAAGCAGAATATATTCTAAATGTTTTTATAGATATAATCATGTTGGTACATTGTTATTCAGTTGATTTAAATTTTATTTATTATTTATTATTTTAGTTATCATAGGTGATATCATAGCAAAGCATATCATGATTATGGCAGCAAACTACAAGGTAATGTAGAATTCATGAATTCTCCTGCTAAGAGAAATGATTGTAACTATGTGCTAAAATGTATTTCCTCTTTTCCTAATTGTGTCATCTCATATAATAATTGATTTTTGACCCCATATGTAATTTCATAAATCTCTTTCCAAGTCTGATTTTTAAGTTGAAATAGCAATAAAATGCTTCAAACATTACATGTTATCTCTGATTTCTGGTTTCTTTGCAAGATGCCATGGGAAGGATCTTTTTCCCCTCCAGTTTAAAAAAAATAAATGTTTTAATGTATTTCTAACGATAACATTTAACCACTTTGGTTTATTTTTCTCTTCCAGAATAATGTAGCCACCATGCCATAGCCAGAAGGTACTATATGAGTGACAGTTTTTATTGCAGGGACAATTCTACTCTGGAACACATCTGCAATGTTCCACACATACTGTCATTTTTAATGTGAAATCCAACTGTAGCCATCTCTTATCTGGTTGCGGTGTAAAATCGAGGAAAAAACACGTGACTCTTGAGACAGGATGCCAACGCTACGAAGGATGTACTTCCTCGCCTGCCTAGCGACGTGCTACGTTCCCCCAGGTTCATGCTACGTTCCCCCGGGTTCAGCTGGTTTTGCAGGATCTTGACCTTGCTCTCTCGGCGCGAAATTTTCATCAGCACGAAAAGCTTGCGTTTTTCGACACCTACGCTCTCCAAAAATATCACCGTGCATTTTTTCTGCTTCCAGTTGCACCTGTTCTGGCTCGACCAGAGCCGAACTGTCAGCGGGAACTCTGTGAGCGGAGTGGTCCATGCGGTAGATCCATTTTTAACATAAGCTTGAGCCCATCACCGCCTGTCAGTGTGCTTCAGTGAGATTTTTATTATATCAGCACGAGAAATACAAAGTCCAGATGTGATAAAGGGAAAGTAAGGGGGGGAGGGTGAAATGTGAAATTTTTATAGCTATTGCAAACAGGACTGATAACTATCGTAACAGCCCAAGGGCTCCTGTAATTGTCTGACCATGAAGCCTAAATGCACACTCATTCCTTTTTCTTTATTTTTACATCTTAGTCCAGCTGAATTTCTATTAATGGTCAATCTATGCCTTAAGTCTCTCTCCTTAAATAGTACATACACGGTACGTTTGGGGACAATAAAGCATTCGGTGTCATAGATGATAAACATTATTTTGATATTCCTAAATTTAATTATTGGATCTGTTATTTTTTTGGCCCTTATTGCAATTTTGAGAACCTACTAGTGTGTCTGACTATTGCCGGAGAACTAATACACTTAAATCGTCAGAAAGGCGCACACACTAAAAAAAGTCCTCTATCCCTGTTTTCCTTTTCTGTTTTTTCTAAGTTTTTTTTTTAAATCACTTCTAACAATCCGAAGAGCAAGACCTGCAGAACGGTTCCCTCTGTCCTCCTCACTTGTTATGTACCTCTCATCCTCTGTAAAGGAATGCGCTGTCAGTCTAGAAAGTGACAGAGTACCAAGCGGGCAGTGATGAAAGTGAACCACTGTCCAGGGATTCTCCCGCTAAGTCATCCTGGGATTGAGACATCCGTGCAGGTATTATCAATGCATCCCCTCCAGCCAGGCGCAGAGACGCGAGATGGGTCTGCTCTGCCCATTAGTCGACTGCTGAGCACTGGGACCGGGGAGCAGCTGTCAGGCTCGCTCCAGCGCCAGGTGAGCACCCAGAGTCGGCACTCAGAGAACGACCTGGCTACACGTGCGCGTTTCCTGTGTTTTCAATGGGTCCCAATGGGTTTTCAGATTTTCACCTCTGTTCCCTTTCCCCTTCCGATTGAAAAAAACACAAAAAAACACGACAGGACGCATTTGCCGCCTCCTTGTCCTTCAGCTGATGATGATTATGCCGGTTCACCGCCTGTCATTCAAGAATCTTAAAGCGCTGTCCTGTTTGGAGGCAATTAAGCTCCACTAATGTAGAATACCAAGGTGATAATGTGCTCATCACAAAAAATTTTTTATAATCTATTCATCCATTGTCTTGGGAATGGCCATGGAACTAGTTCGTGAATTTAGCCCATCAGATCAGTTTAAAACCGTCAATTAAAAATATCCAAAAAATTACGCTATGACATTTATGACTTTCTCATTCTTGCGGAAAAAAAGTGGAGGTTCTCTCAGTGTGTCTATTGAGAAGAGTTAAATAAAAGAGGAAATTAATTTCAATTTTAAATGAGATGGGGCATTGTTTACCATTCCAGTCTTGCCTTATGTCTCATGCTAAAGCCTGATGAGGTTTGGCAGGAGAGATTCCTGTTTATTTGACTAAAAGAACAAGTAAATGGTGTAACGTGTGCCGCCCTCACAGACCTGTGGAAGCTTATGAGAGATGCTGTTTGATGGAATGGAGGTAAAGTACACGGCCAAAAGTATGTGGACGCCTGCTCACTAGACATCTCATTCAAAAATCATAGGTATAAATATGGAGTTAGTGCCCCCTTTGCTGCTATAAAAGCATCCATTCTTCTTGGATAGCTTTCCACTAGTTTTTAGAACATTGCTGCAGGGACTTGCTTCCATCCAGCCCCAAGAACATTAGTGAGGTCAGGCACTGATGTTTTGTGATCAGCCTGGCTTGAAGTCAGCATTCCAAATTGTTCCAAAGGGGGTTGAGTTCCGGGGACTGTGCAGGCCAGTCAAGTTCTTCCACACTGATCTCGACAAACCAAATCTTTATGGACCTCGCTTTGTGCACGGGGGCATTTTCATGCTGAAACAGGAAAGGGCCATCCCCAAACTGTTGCCCCATGAAAAACAGCGCCAGACAATTGTTCCTCCACCAAACTTTAGAGCTGGACCTATGCATTCAAGGAGGTATCTGCCACACCTAGATTAGTTTATTGGACTACCAGATGGTAAAGTGTGATTCATCACTCCAGAGAACGCATTTCCTCTGCTCAAGAGTCCCATGGCGGTGAGCTTTACACCACTCCAGCCGATGCTTGGCATTTCTCATGGTGATCTTAGACTTGGTGCAGCTGCTTAGCTATGGAAACCCATTTCATGAAGCTCCCTATGGACAGTTGTTGTGCTGAGGTTGCTTCCAGAGCCAGTTTGGAACTCTGTAGTGAGTAATGCAGTCGAGGACAAACTATTTTTACACGCTACATGCTTCAGAACTCGCCAGTCCTGTTCTGTGAGCTTGTGTGGCCTAATACTTCTCTGCTGAGCCTTAGGTTCTTCTAGACTTTTCTACTTCATAGCAACAGTTGACTGGACAGTTCTAGCATGGCAAAATTTGAAGAACTGACTTGTTGGAAAGATGGCATCTTATGACAGCGACATGACAAGTCACTGAACTCTTCAGTATGGGCCATTCTACTTCCAATGTCTGTCTATTGAGGTTACATGGCTGTGTACTCGATTTTATACACTTGTCACTAACGGGTGTGGCTGAAATAGCTGAATCTTCTAATTTGAAGGGGTGTCCACATATTTTTGGCCAAGTAGTGTCTCTAGTTTTATACTGTTTAATATCATTGCTGTTGATATTTTAAAGGTTGTATGACAGAATTCTTGATTTGAAACAAAAATAAATAAAAAATATATATCTATTATTATTATTATAATTTAGACATATTTTATATAGTCTAAACTGCCTAGCTATATATATTGTTATTCGATATGTTCAGAATTGCACATTACAATAGCATTGCCCATTGCCATGTGTCTTGACCTGCAATGTTGTGATTGCCAAGTTTAGAATATCCCAAGGAAGGTCTGAAAGTACTGTGCAGACTTGACTGACAATACACCTACTGCCAATGTAATGCTTATTTGTGTACCGGTAGTGTAAAAACGATATTTCAACCTGTTATTTTGGATAAATTTTGCAGTATATTCCTTTTAAATAAAATTAGTAGAATTTGCAATGTTCGAAAATAAAATGTATAATACAGCAGACTTTTCTTGAATAGCACTAAAACAAATTAGCTGTTTTTCTTCTTATATAATGAGCATGTAAAATTCATTTAATTAAATGATATAATCATTTTCTTCCTTCCTTAGATAATGAGTATCAAGAGAAACATCTCACTTGCAAAAATAGTGCTAAGAAATCAAACTGAACATAGCAGAATCTTTTGTAATGTGCAGGTGCATAGCATTTTATTAAACAAATATTTCATGACCGACTTAATTATGCAAATCTGCCACCAACAATGTTTTTCATTAGGGGTTCTTCGCTGAATGTCAGATGACCACTAGAAGCAAAATTAATTTCTGGAACTAACTTTTCATCAGCTTACATCAGCTTTTCATCAGTTGTTATATTATTGTACAGCCCGGACAAGCATGTGTTGAGTGCTGATATCTAAGCTTTCAATGTAGCACATCATCCCATCTTATCCACTAAATGTTTAAATAAAATGTGTAGGGCATACGGTGTACCTCATTGTTCAAAAATCCAGCCAATACATGAACCGAATGAAGCTGTGCTTTGTTCTGGTTTTCCAACATACTATAAACCATAAACGGGGCACAAATGGGTTGTTGTCCTGATAAACACGCCATATTGGTTCTTTTCTTTGCTCGTTTTTCTTGACTTTTCATTCTGCTTGATAAATGTTTCACCGCTTGTGCCCCAAATGCTTTAGTGCTTAGGCTGCAGTCAATGTTGTTGTAGCATATAAAGTCAGGAGTGATCAGTTTGTCTCAGAATTGGTTAATTATGCCAGTGTCCAATGCCGATGCCTAAAGCCTCGAATAAGCTAGATAGTGACAAACCGAGAGGATCCTGGCTGGTTTCCACCCACCCCAGCACGGACATCACTTCAGAAAACTGTGCACTGCTGCTGTGCTTTCCCATTACAGGAAAAAATCATCTAAGAGAAGGGTATCCATCTAACTGATAAGATAAAAAATATATCCGTTAAATATTTTCAGACTGTTAAATAATGATTGTCGGAGGGGAAGTGCTGTGTAGTTGACCTACATTTTGTAATTCATAACACTATTAACACAATTTGGTTATTAAGTAATATTTTTTTTATAATAAGAGTGGATTGATCAATGGAAAATTCTCTGCTTTGGGTAACTTCATTACTTTTTTCTTTAAGGCTGTCTAAAGTCTTGCCCTCTATTCTAAGCCAATAAATATAAAATGATAATTTAGTCCTCCAACCACATATTTCACATATTTCTTTGATCCTGTCAACAGTGAGAACTACATCATGGATTTTTAATACTTGAAATCAGTTAACCAGTGTTTAGTCTCATGATGCTGCCTGTGGATTTATCCTCTGACGTTTATTTTCTTGAGTAGAAACAGAAAATCAGAAATATAGGCTGCATATTCACTCTAGAGATCCCAGTGCTTTTCATTCTCTCCCATCTGAACTAGATGTTTCAACAAATGCGCTCTATTGCTCATCTTTAATACAACATTCGTAATGTTCTAGAATAAATAATTGGAGTGAGATATACATAATAATGTGTTTATGCTCAAACAGCATCAGCATAATTTTTTAATTACACTAGGCAATCATGACATCTGTCAAATCGTTAGGAAATTAAGGTTTCATTTTGGAGTTACTTTTAATCTCACTTGGAAGTCAGGCATATAACTTTTCACTTAGTTTAAACAAAAGATCATTCAGATAATTCAGATGCAAAAGCAAGTATTTAAAGGCACTTGAAGACTATTGCAGTCCATTCATTTCTTTTCAGTGCACTCCAAAAGTTACACTTTCCATTTTTTAAATTTATGTGGAAAACAGTTAACAATAGGATTATCTAATATAGGTTTTCATGAGGACACATAATTAATAGGTGATTCTCATCTAGTTACATCTTTAGTTCTGGAGAAATAAATGTTAAATTTATGAATATTTGAGTATGATGTGCATGGTTTTCCCATTTTCTAATACTTCTTTGAACGTCACTGAATTCTTCATAATAAAGCAAATGTTTTGTGTTCTGCACACTGCAATATTTCTATTACATTTTATGCTAAAATCACCCTATAGCTGATGTATCAGCTTTTCCAAAATGTTTAAAGATATGAGAATAGCATTTGTTTGTCTAGTTTAAGATGAACACCTGTTTGACTTTGGATGTAATATTAATCATTAAAGACCTATTTGAAATAAAATGACAGGGTTTTCTGGGGGAACTCAGAATAATAATTTGCAGGATATATTATTCTGCTCATAGTTCTGAAATACGATATGAGGACATACCGCACGTATAGCGCCGTAATTTTATTATGTCTTAAAGAAGGTTGTTTATTGGCATCTGCAATTTTAGACTCCCCACCGTTTATTAATGAACAAACTGCCCTCCTAACCTATTGTTCATCTCACAAAATCTGGTCAAAGATATATTTTAATTGTACTCATAATTAGCAGGTATAATAATTGTAACGTGTTTAGAAAAATTACACCGTATGTGTTTAATTTTGACCTATTTTTGTTTAATATAAGTTGTGGAACAGTGATATAGAACTATTGTGTTATAGTTATATAATTCATATCATGTCAATTCAAGGAACAAACTGTTAATTCTGCTCTGATCCGTTGCTACATGTGATCCCCCCGAGTCTTTTGCCCTGGTGATATCAGAACTGCTTTCCAAAATTGTACCGAATTATTTTTATGATTATAGTTCATCGGGTGGCTGCCCTAACCACATCTTTTTTCTTCCATTAAGTAATTAGACTTCATTTAAAGCAATTTGTTCAATAGCCCTGAAATGTAAACAGTTCAAGAATTGCATTTTCTGAATTTCAATTTAAACAATCGTAGGTTAGTAGTCAAAGAGAAGGAAAAAATCATTTTATTCCAATGTACCTGTGAGCTGCCCCCTCATTTCACAAGGCAAGGACAGTAGAAATTCCAAAAGGAAAAGCATTTAATTTTCTTTTTGTGTTAAATAATACCAAGAATTGTGGTTAATGGAAACACCATTACAATGTGTGTTCTCAAATCTAACTTCATCATAGCTATGTATAGAATTCAATATTCATACATGCATGCAGTTGTGCAGTACACAAATGTCTATACAGCCTCTAGAAATGAAGTAACTATAGTAACTCTACAGCTTCTAATCCAAGGTTATTAAGGATCAGGATGGAGACCAAGGGGCTTTCTGTTAGTAAGATTGGTATTCTTTAAAGCGTTTTCAGATGTTTAATTGAACTAATCTTTTCTTACCGAGAATCTTTTTCTTACTTTCTATTCTTGTGAGACAAGCATCTCTGGTCTCAACAGGATAGAAAGAAAAATATCTCCGACTGACTAATAACTAGCATTCAGTCTTTAGAGTGTAATAAACCCAGTAGTGTGTCATGCCTGACTCATGCCTTGCTGTTCCCACCATTTGAGCACATTGAGAGCAGTCTACTGTGAGTGATGAGGAGTAGCAGGCAGTCCAGCCTGCAATCTGCACACTTGCGAACGATGATCTGCAGAGATATACTTAAGCCACACTCTGGAGAGTTGGAGAGGCCAGGTCAGCCGCCTGTACTGAAAAAAAAACAAATAACATCCACAGGGCAAGGCTAGTTACCCATGTCCTCTATCGTGTATGTTTCATATCAAATTTTATCTAGACACATCTGGCCATGTTAATTAGGCTTTTCAGCTGGGGGAACGGAGAAAGGCAAAAAAAAAAACAATTTCTAAAAGACTGCATGTTCCAGAGAACCAAATAGGAATACTTAACCTTTCCATTGTGCGAATATGCAGCATGCTGTCATCCACTCTCTCAAAAAAACCAAACAGCTGGAGCCTAAAGTATACACCAAAAAGGGTTATAAATATAGTAAAAACAAATAATGGTAGGAAGAATATAAACAGTCTTATTTTTGATTGTGTGCTGCTGCCTGTTTGCTTGGTTTTACTTTACCATTTCACACTAGTCTTTTTCTTGCCAGTCTTGCACTTGTATAAAGCAGTCACTGGGTCACCAACAGCATTTGCTG
This sequence comes from Hiodon tergisus, assembly GCA_025775045.1. Lineage (NCBI taxonomy): Eukaryota > Metazoa > Chordata > Actinopteri > Hiodontiformes > Hiodontidae > Hiodon > Hiodon tergisus. Next base: position 3,113,788 of record JAOVYW010000029.1, read on the forward strand.
CAATGTGTCCCGCATTTCCTCTATACAGCACTTAACAGAGAAGAAAATACTGCCATGTTTTGGCTTTGCCAGTAGAAATATGGCAACAAGCATACGAATGAGAATGACGAATGAGGAAATAATGAAAACACGAAGAAAATATTTTTAACAATCCACCAGAGGAAAGGAAGAAGGGACTTTGCAGGTTGGATGGATGCAAGACAGTTAAAGAGGAAAAGCCTGAAATTAGATTGATTATAGGAATGAAAGGGCACAAATAAATTTGTACATACACGCATAAAAAGGGGCACCATAACACCAATTATCTCAACAATAAAGTTGGTTTTCTATCTTTGTGCTATCTTGGGATGATCCATGTCCCAAAGGCTTCCAGATGCCTACTGCACAGGCTAGTGCAGTCTTTGGTGGCATCTTATTGTCTTACAGCATTTTAATTGAGAAAATCTCCATGAGAGCCCTACATTCCTCTCTTAATTGAAAGCTTCAGAAATTTCAGAAATAGAATGCTGCTCCAAGCCTTGCAGCTGTTTTCTCTGAAAAGTCAACACACAGCAAATGCTAAGATGTCAGGTGTTCAGCATTCATCACTGCGAAAACGGCATGTACCGCACGTGAAACTAAGAGAAAACTTGCCTCATCACATTCTCCTGGTGGAAGCGCTCTCACATTAATTCAGTAAACAAGGAAAGCTCCTGCCAGTTTAAATCAGTAAAATACTTAATCTCTCCAAGATGAGAAAATCTGTCAACATTTTTTGTCTAACAAAGCTTAATTAGCCGCATTTTATACATATAATCAAATGTAACAGAGTTAGCCAGCTGCAGTTAAATAACCATTTTTATACAAGGTCAGTCAGCTACGTATGTGAAATATTTCTTTATGCAGTTAACAGGGAAACCATATTTTCCATATGCACAAAAAGCAGACTACTTCCTTCATGTTAGCTGTAAACATTCTACCATAAACTCAACTCACTTGTTTATTACATTTAGTCTTAAATCTTCAAGACATAGGCATTAACTGGAGTCTGCACAAAATAAATAGCTTCCTTTCTTATAGAAAAACGACAACAACAACAAAACAACATCCTTGTTTTAAATATATGCTATAATAAGTAATATTAACCATCGTCTGTATAACTGTAACGATCTTAAATTAAGTTAATAATAATTTATCAACATTTCATAGAAAACTGTGCTTGGGGAAAAAGTCTGGTTGAATGGGTAAGTATTAAAACAATTCTAAAAGTATTTTGGCTTTATGTGGTATCATCAATTTTCTTAAAAAATCCGAGATAGAAATTGTACCATGTCAATACTTTTAAAATTTTTTATGTTAATGCTTTTTTAAGCATGGAGCAGTTTGCACGGCAATGTGAAAAGGAAACACACATTCGCAGGCAATTAAAAGCAGCAAAGCTCCACAGTCAAGTGGGCTGTAAAAAAAACAGCACTGGGGGTTATTAAAGAAAAAAAGGTGGGTTGTAAACCTTGATTACGACACCTGTAAGACCTGTTAATGTGCGCCTTCACAATAACACAGTCGCGCACATCTGTCATTGCTGTACGAACTACCCATAAACTCCTGGCCCTCTAGAAGGGGTTGGACCACGGTGAAATGAAGCTGGTGTTCCTTTTCTGTGGAAGGGCACATTCAGAATCAAACAGGAACTCTGCAGGATTAATGAAGCTCGGTACTCAGGACCACTTGACTTACTGCTGATGGACTGTGGAAATCAATCCATGTCAATATACCTTGACACTGACAAGCAAAATCTTTTTTTATGTGGAACAGAATGCAATGGTAGCCACCTTCTAACGAATATAATTATTCCAATTATGGGCATGACAATGGAAATAATAATAATTTACTAAATAAAATAATAATGATAGTAATAATAATACAGTGTCATGCCATCGTCAACTAACATCTATAGTCTAGGCTATGAAGTATAAATCTCAATGTGAGTTTTATAAAGTGTCGTCTGCGTTGTTGTAGGTTTAATTGCGGACAGAGGAATCTCTTTCGGCCAAGTCTCTGTAATGATCTCTCAGAAACTTGTGACCTCCGTTGACTGTAAAATAAACAGCTCCCCTACAAATGGAGTGGTTTAAGATCTGGTCTAATCCCAAGGCAATTCCTAGTGTGAGAGACAGGACAGGGATGAGTCGCAGTGCAATTAACCCCGCGGAGCATCGTCTCTAATTTCAACCTCAGAGAGGAAAAGTGCAGACCTCACCGCGGCGGAGAAAGCTGAGAACTTCGAACTTCGAACCTGCATGATTTCATTTGCCGTGTTCTTAACCCGGCTCTCACAACAAACATTTGTTATACCTTGATTTCAAAAGATAGAGTAATTATATCTCTAGTTTACTGTAGATTGTATTGTTTTGTTGTTGTTTTTTGGTTTCCCTCATACTTTGTTTTATTATTAACATAGATTTACAGTTGGATAAACTACACTTTGTTGTTTAAACGTTTTTTTGTATAATAATTGACAAAAACATTCTCATTCTGGAATAACCCCTGTCCAGCCCAGATCAAGACAGTCCTCACAGAGTTACATCAGCAATCAGTCATTCTCACGATGAGCTCCCATTTCCCATGCTTCACGGGCAGTTTTGGGGAGAGGTATCAACCTTAAACAGTGAGTGTGGGATTCAACTCAAAGACAGCAGAAGAAACGACCATGAGGAGATGAACTGAACTTCTAGACTTCATAAAAGTGTGGCTCATAAGTATAAATATGTTCTCTTAGCTTCCAATTAAAGAGACACAAACAAAAGCTTTACAATGCCTTTCCTTGACTACAGACTTGTTTTCTTTTGTCAGCCTATTATTACATTAGTTAATTAAGAGTGAGAAACAAATAGCGATTTTTTTCTCACTGGTTCACAAATTTGGTGATCATCAGGAAGGGAGCTACATTAGCTGATGGAAGTGACAAAACCAGTTCTTTTGTTTATTTATTATATTTATTTATTTAAATATATATTCATCCTTCTGAATATCAGAAAAAGGGCTACTTGAGGTTTGGCGCATTGTTGCAGCTTCACAGGGTTTTGCAGCCAAGCAAATCATCCAATGCTGATGTTATAGAATTTTTGATTGGGCTGTGAAACCTAAGAATCTAAGAACAGCGTCAAAGACAGAAGCTATAGTAACTGGGCTAAAGTGAGGAGCTCATTTTCATGTCAGGTTAATCGAAATTGAAACTCAGGAAAGGGTGAACATTCATGGCAAACTTGAAATGGAAAAAACAGCAAATGTTATTCCCAAATGATCAACAGGGCACATGACTACTGCTATATTTAAAAAAATTAAGGACCATATATAGCGGTTACAGCATATAGCGTACAGTCTTGCTTTGGAGAAATTAGGGTTTTTAAACCAAGATTAATGTGGTGGATTTGCGATGACAGCTTTAAGAATGAGATGTTGCAGGTTCAGCCCTCTCGGTTGACCATTTGCCTGGTAAAAAAAAAAAGAACCAAACAGCCAGTCTCACACAGTCTCTTATACAACTCCTTGTTTTTTTCAACCAGGCTCGACATCCAGTCGGCTTCAAGATTATTGGGAAGCATAACCGTTGACTCTGATGACAAACGTTTACCAGGACTCCTTGTGCCACCAGTCCTCCTCAGAATGTGTTCCTTAGCGGTCCCAAGAGCCTCTCCCTCTTTTTCACCCATGAGACAAAACATAACGGCCCTCAAACATTAGGTCCTCCAGATTGCAGAAATGTTGAAAATAACCAAGACCTTAAAACAGCTGCAAAAGGTTTGGAGTTACTGCATAAATTTAACCTGACACTAGATTAAGAAACATCAATTTTGTTAAATCTAAATTTTGAATAAAACTAACCACTCAATACAAATCCAAAGTTCACATAGTTTGTGATACCTGGATTTGATTTTTTTCTATGATTAACGGACACAAAAATTGAGGGTACAAAAAAAAAAGATTGCAAATAAGAATACAAGCACCAAATAAAAAAGTGGGATAAACAACTCAAAAGACAAAAAAAAAAAAATCCACCAAAACAATGTAAATGCGTCCCACTTCCCTTGCCTACAACTCTACACAGTGAGCTGTCCATCATACAAGCACATCCTATTTCCCAGTGCGGAAGTCTACAGTTACATATTTCTCAATGTATTTCCGTGGCATAAGGGAAAGCTAATACTCTAAATCAGTAGGCTATTGGATATTTTAATCCAGTCTTCTCATGTGCATTCCTCACATCTCATGTGTATTCCTTATTCAATATGTGGCCATTTTGAATATTTGTTTTTGTTGGCACATTTCCTTTGTTGGTATATTGTGTTTCTAAATCTTAATACACAATATGAAGGTATCAGTGGCTATTTAACATTTATGCCATTAGTAATATTCTTGGTGTATCTTACGACAGGTTACGCTGGCTAGCCTGCTAAAGTAACACCTTATATCTTAAAATGTAAATCTGGGTAAGCTAGGTTACAATGATAGGTTACCTAAGCCAATGATTTAAAATGTTTTTTTTTGTTTTTTTCAAATGATCCACCACTAATTTTTAATGTGGTATTGTTTAACCACATACAACATTAATTTAGGCAATAGTCAACTGCAGTATTCTCTGTGAAGCAGGATGTGCTTGAAAGATGGGCAGTTCACACAGTAGTTTAAGGCAGACGCATTGGACCACATTTCCGTTGGTTTATGGTGTCCCTTGATTTATCCACGTCACTTTTTAAATTATGTTTGTGTCCTTTGATTTGTGTGTGTCATTGTTCATTTTGTGAGTGTATTTTCATTTGTGTGTTTGTTTTTCGGTTTTGGTTTTGTGCCCTCAACTTCTTGGTGCTTTGCACTTCTCTGACACCCTAATATTACCGTAAATGATTCGCCAAAATGTATTTTAGAGTCTTATTAAAATAATGACAGCAATGAATATGCCTTCACTTTCCTTCTAAATAAACAGTTATGCCCCAATTGGAAGCTATAGAAATCTGTCCATCTCGTGTTTTCACTAAGATAACAAAGAAAGCCTAGTCTGTACCCACTGTAGCAGGCACGGACATTGTTAGACATTAATTCCGGGACCACAGTCAAGGTTGAGATCTGCAGCTATTTTTATTTTTCAACAGAGGGTTACATTTGTTTGTGATGTAGTACTGGGGCAATCCAGATGGTGGTGGTCTATGCACTTTCTTCATAAATCACTCCCACATCTTCTTGGCCTCTCTCTTGTTATTCATTAAACTGGCTTGGAATAATAAGTCCCAAAGAAACTAGGAACATGTGATGAAGTCACTGTGAATAATGTATATGCCCCCCCCCCCACTCTCTGCTTGCCCCTCACGACCGCCCCTCCAACGCTGTAGTGCTCAATGAAGCTGATTTTTCAGCACACCCATGCCCTTGTACTGAATGGGGTAAACATGCATTAACAGATGTATACTTTGCCTTACAATGCGACAACATACAAATGTAAATGGACTAAATTCAAACCTTGTTAACATAAGTCCTTTTCTCGCATTTCGGCTCTGTAATTACACTGCCTAATGTGTCCCATAAAACAAGGCTCCCTTTGAATGTACAAAAATGCTTGCTTCTTAAAGAACTAATCTGTTACCAGTACAATGAAAACAAAATTGGTGTTATGATCACTAGTTATGGGTATGTAAATTTGTATAAAAACAACGAAGGGGGGAGGGGCTGTATAGATATGCTGAATGTAGATGATCAATGATTAAATAACAAAAACATTCCTAGGAAACATCTTCTACTCTTTTGTCTGGCTCACACAGATGCATAAACCACACACATGGTACAGTGGATGGGGGCAGAAATGTGTTTAATCCAGCAAAGTGTTGTTGAATTTATTTTACAGTTTTGCCAGATACACAAATGTGTTCCATAATGTCCTGCTGTGACTTCTGGTATGCGATGCAGAATTCACCTTCACAATTTTTTCTTTCCAGAATGGATTCCTAATATTTTCTTTAAAAAAAAAAGAAAGAAAAAAAAGACACTGTATCAAACAACCTGGAGATGTACCTGCCATTTGAGAATACAGAAGGAAAGGAAAAGAGATGACCTGTTTTAATTCTCTAAATTTGCAAAGATTTTTTAAGCTCAAATTTTCCTTTGCATTTAAAAAATAAAACATGATGCTGAATAAAATTAATAATTTATTCTAAAATTGACAGTATCCTTCATGGTGCTTTCATAAGCTCCAGATGCAAATGAAAGTGTCCTAAAAATAGCTTCAGCGTGAGTGTTTCGTCAGTGAGTCTTGGTTTTGCATAGCAATATGCCCAATGTTTAACATGGGTGTAATACATCCCTTTTCTGTAAGCCAAACATTACTCCGTCATAGAGATGAATTCTAAGTTCACCCCATGCCTGAAAATACAGAAACTATTTCAAATCACGCTGCCACTATACTGTAGACCTTTGAGGGGGCTTTATTTAATAACATTTGACTTTAATTCTGAAATGAGCTATGGCCCTGTTAAAGTATATTCACTTTGATTATTCTAATGGTGATATGGGCTAGGATTTTTTTATATACTATTTTCTCCAGAATGAAAGAATAAAGATTGAAAAACCAACCTTGTTGGCTAGTGTTATTTTTCTCGGAATGACTTTACAAA
>JAOVYW010000029.1:3144087-3180630 GCA_025775045.1 Hiodon tergisus
CATCATTTAGGTGTTCATATCAAGGCTGGGACCAAATCAATGCTATGACAATCTTCTAATCACACTTTGTTAGGTCACAGTTAAGTAAAGTGCGAGTATCAGGTTGCTAAAGTTTTGACTTGCTCCCAATCCGATTCTGAAGTCTGATGGTAAGATATTTCCTTAATTTAAAACCTCCTTTCGGGGTTTCACAATGATCCCCACAGCTCATGAACCAGTTGAACAAACTGCATAGAAATAGCATTTTTGACTGCATTTCCAGATCCCAAAGTAACGCAAAACGTTATGGCTAATACATTTACAATGAGGGTATTATGAGCTTTTTAAAGGATACTAAATTTAGGTGCGTATTAAAAAGGCTAGTTCCTTTACATCGGAAACAAAACATTTTTTTAAAATATAAAGGCGAATAAGAAGAAACTTCAGACTATATTAACAATGTACAAAATCAGACTTGGGTTAATCATGGCATATTGGTTTGAATTGACTCACGTGAAGGATCTGACAGCCAATAAAAGTTGTCTAAGCAATTTTTGTAGTACGGTTTTTCTTGCTGATGATCCCCACTGGAGGAAGCACAAGAAATAGTTTGGATCACTGTAGGCATCTCGCTCACAGAGATGGTAAAAATCTGTAACCTTGGTTCAGGTTATTTGCATAAATGCGAGATATGTAAGAAAGCGAGGCATATAAGAATAGGTGTCATAGCCAATGGTACCCCCCATAGCTGAATCAATCTGCTTCAGGAAGCCATACAATCTTGGAGCAGAAAAAAAAACAGTTTTTTGATTAGTTGCCCTGGCCTTCTCTGCTGCCCCCCATGCTTACTGACAGCTGCTTCCTAATGAACTCTGCTCTTTCCCATACAGACCTCATGTGATAATGAGGGGCTGCCCAAAAGCTCAGGCAGCAAGGGAGCGAAGTCAACAGCTTTGAGCTGACCTCCTTAAAAGGTTTCTCCCCTCTGTTCTCCTAGAGTATGAACTGCCCTTCAACATTTGGCTAGAAAGCTTCTGGGAAATGCACAAAGCTATCATGAAATTAAAAGAAAAAAAAAATTATATATATTTGACACCGCTAACTGCATGATATAATTTTGAGGTAACGCATAAATATACCAAATAGTTTTTTTAAATATACATACATCAGTTCCTTTTCTCATAGGGTTAGCTGCTCTTACAACATATACATTAACATTGAATCACTAATAGCCTCAATACATTGGAATATTTATCTTTAATATTCATGTAACGTTAAACTGAAAGCAATGCACCGAGGATCCACTGTACATGTGTACCATGGAAGCTCTTCCCATTTAGGATTAACTGAGCTGTTAATTGAATAAGAGCTATGGATTTAACAGCATTTGACAATTTAGACGGTTTACCTGCTGTGCATATTTGAAAGAAGCTGTTGTTGAATATATGTTTTTGCTACTAAAACGATAGTAATGGCATTTCTTATTTTGTTACTGCGAATTCGTTTTTAACATATGTAATACCAGATTAAATTGTAATTTGATTTATTTAGTCTTTTTAGGGTTCAAAAAGTCCTCAATTGAAGCCGATTATTCCCAATTAACATGATTGTACATTCCTTATCTGTTTACTACATAAACTAACCATGCAAACAAAAAACTTCTTCCTTTAAGGGCAGTTTTCAATAAACAAGTCAAATCTAATCAATTGAGAAGTAGGTTAGTACAAAATTCAGCATACAGAGGACCAGGTCCAAGATTTGGGAAATAACTAATTTTGTCATCTGATTAAAATGACAATGCCCTCTATTCGCCTGGACAATATTTGGCATTGGCTAATATGATTATTGCACATTTACAAAATAATATATCTTTGAGGGGCAATGTTAGCAATTTGGTTGGTTAATATAAACTATTTGACATTTGGTTGGATAAAGGCATGCTTTATGCTCTAAACCCTTTGCTGTCAATGTTCTTTGGAATCTCAGGAAATATTAAGCTGCACTAAATTTGTAGTATGAATAAAGGACCTACAAAGTCTGAGTGCTTAAGGTACTTATGATAAGATAAAGTGCAACACATAGGCTTATGGGTTTAATCTAACCTATGTCAGGACTCTGACTGTCCCACGATAAATCAGGAAGAAACGTGACGTACCACTTGCTGTTTCCCAGATCCCTGCAGATATTAATTGCTATGATTATAATCATTTACATAATTTTGTGCCTGTGTAAACCTTCTGCTTCGCCCCAGGATCTCATTAATAAGGCCTATCATCCAAGTCACATAGTTTGTCATTGTCATTCAAAATCACTAAACTGGACTTTGTTCATATACGTTTCAATAAAAGTAGATCTCATTTAATTTCCTCTCCTGTTTAATATTATTGTTAAAGGTTTTATTTTGATGGAAACGTATTACTATGCTCGGTAGGAAAAGGTGCATTATAATGCGTTTGAACTACGTGCAAAAGTTTTAAATGAACTAATTTGAAGAACATGATCAGTTATGCATTGATGCCTGATATGATAACCGGAGAACTACATTTCAATCATTTTTGGCTTTCAGATCTGCCTTAGCTGCACAGCTATAAAATTTAGAATAATCGTAGCATATATAATATATAGAATTAAAATATGTTCTTCTATGTACTAAATAAATACTGTGTGTATTCTTATTGCAGTTGGATATGTCACACTTATACCTTCTCCACACATATTTTCTTCTTGCAACATTAATTGACGGATAAACTTTAATGTAATGCATGAGTCCAACTGCTGCACTAACATCTGTCATTCGAGGCCATCTTTGTGTTAACAATAATTATTACCATGTTAGCCAAACTCCGTTTGCAATGCATGACAGCATCATCCCTTTTCATAGTGCAGACAGAATTTAAGAAGATAATGAAGTAAAGAAAAGCCTTCTGGTTGATATTAGAGCAATTTAGCGACCACTTGAATTAATAGCAAATCCTTCTGGATCAGCCGATGTGCAGATGTGACAAGTTGAATGATTTCCCCTCTCACCAGGAAGTTTTGCAGGAAACTGTAAACATATTGTGCTTTTTTCTCATTTGTGGTTATAAATTGTTAGGTAAAAAAAGACATTTCCTAGAGGAGGGTTACTCTGTAGTCTGGGTGATCCTTCTGTGATTCAAAATTCCTTTAGTTGCCTAAACATGGCAGCTAACTATCTGATGATTGGGACTGTGTAATTGAATTATTATACTAGATATTAGGGCTACAAAGACATCACTAGGGTTACTCACCCAGACTCCGGGCCTGACTAAAGCTGTTGCATCGGTTGTCATCTTCCAGTACCAAATTCCAGCGTTCAAATTCAGGATTTTATTAATTAAGTGATGTATTACTCTTGTGTTTACGTATTTAAAAATTATGGGCTTAATTTTTAAGCTAATTTGATAATATTTTGCTTGAATATTTAGAGGAAACATATTAGATTTTCTTTTTCTTTTTTAACCAAATCCAATCATAAAATACAGGGACTGGGACTGGGACCAAATCAAAAGTTTGTCAGCCAGCTATTCTGATTTAGTTCAATTGTATATGATAGCATTCTACTCTTTTCGCAAGGAGCTTATTCCGTCTACTCATAAAAAGAAAAACAGTGTAAAGAGCGATTAGTCGGTTGGCCAGATTTTTATTTGGTCTCAATTTGATCAGTTTGGCACGGCCTAATTTAAGTTGTGAAAATGTTAATGCATTGCGTTTTTAAAAGAATTAATTTCATGGATCAGTTTATAAATTTGTACTGAACATATGAGCATTGCCATTGTGACTGATGTCCTCAAGCAAACCTAATCCTTTAAATATTTCTATTGGTTACCAAACTAGATACATTTCCTGTTTGCCCTTGCGTGGCAAAGCCTGCTGGTGAAGTCAGACGGGTTCAGTGATCCTATCTGCATTCACATATGGAGCTGATGAAGGTAATCACTAGCACTTGTGCGAGAAAAATGAAAGAACAGACCCATTATGAAGGAAAGTTAAAAAAAAAAAGGTTAATATTGCTCCATAAGTACAATGTATTAATCAAAGCAAACATATCCCCTTATGGTTGTAACTCATGAATTCTATGCCTGCAGACAAGCTACCTTTGTTTTGATTTGACGACCTACTAAATTAAGGAACACATGACATCATTCATATGAATGAATAAGGCGTTTGCATTGTCAAATGGCAGTTATGGAATGATTTCTCCTTTCACCATTGGTGTATTTGCACTCAGACTCTCAATAACGCTGGTGAATTGCATTATGTGTGATTTTTAGTACCAATGTCTCATGCAGAGATATTACACTAAGATTCCTATTGCTATTTTAAATCTGAAGCCAAACAAACTTTTACAGTGCAGCAGAGCATACATATTTATACAATGTATAAGTTTATAATATACTTATAAAAAAATTATAATAAAATTGTGATTTGGTGATTCAGGATTGTGCTGCCATTTCCTGTTCAACACAGTAGCGGAGAAAAATCTATATCAGGTTTCCCAAAGAAATGTTAATCAGTACAGCTGTAAAAAATAAATAAAAATAAAATAAAAATATTCAACATATGTAACTGTACATGGAAGGACTAAAGAACCAAAAGTAATGTATAAGCCGCATTATTTTCAGCTTAAACTACCACAATTTTGATCTCCCATGGAATTAAACAAAGTATATTTGTGTTAGGTTAGCTAGTGTGAAATAATACATTACATTAAGTTGTAAACAAGCTTTTTCTCATTGAAATGGGGCATGCTATCATTCCGACCGACAGACAACTGTTGAAAAAAATTGTTATAATGCAGGATTTTTGGAAATTCCAATACATATCTAAATGGATTTATTAAGATGTTATGGAATTAGGCAGCTTGAATATTAAACTATTTAATATTTATATTGAAAAATATTAAAATTTGTTTCTTCAAATCAAAAGCATATGACTATGCATTTGGTAATTTAAATGTTTTCATATTGCTGGCTTGAACTGCAACATTTACCTTTATAACATGAATCATTGTTGCATGTGTTGCTACAGCTAACAGCAGCCAATAGCTTGAAATTAATTAGTAGTTAGATAATGGAAAAGCTTCAGAATTTTTTTTCTATTAAAGAGATTTTGAGCAACTATGATGGGTAACTTAAAAAAAAAGTTATGATGACTACTGTCAAGTAAAGTTTTTCCCGCAATTTCCCAATGTTACAATTGGTCAACATTGTCGAAAGACCATGTATCTTGCGGGTTGAAACATAATGTTACAGTTTAAATTTAGAGAGACATCTTTGACTGGTTATGATTACTGTGCATGGATGTTACCTTTTGTCTAATATAATGCATTTTTTTACATTTGCTCGCCAGCATAAACTCAGATTTTTGCATTTTATATATTTTAAATCAATTGTCAACCATTTTTTCTGTTTCAAAATGTGCAAAACCCTGAGAAATTCCTAGATTATTTTAGGTGAAAATACTGGGTAATGTGTAAATCTTTGTTGATTTGTTAAAGGAAATATATGTAGCTGATCGAAAATCTGGCACAGATAACCTTAATTCTTTTTGCCTTTGGCCTGGTTGCATGGAAACAATAACTCCATACACATGCTACATCCTATCTCTTGAAGATTTTGTATGAGTATGACTAGATTGACATAATCATATTGCTGTTAAATTAGTAAAAATGCTGCAAAATTTGAGTTTGGCCCAACAGGTGGCAGAGCCAGTGGAGAGTTCCTATGAAACTGAATTGTGGCACGCATACTGTAGGGCCATGCCCACTGGCAGTCCTGCATCAGCAAGCCGTCCTGAAAACATGCTCCTCATTCAGAGCCAGTTTGACATACCTGAGTGTGGTTCCCTTGATAAGACCACACTGAGGTGCTTCCAATTAAAGACTACAAAACACTTTTCATCCCATACTCAGAAGGCCAGGATTGTGTAGGTGTGACAGAATCCTCACTGGGGAATACTGTCTTTTACATGGAGCAGATGACTCTGGTTTCTGATTTCGGTGTCTTGTTTGGTCCTTACCACATAACTATTGGGTTGTGGGGCTTTGTTCCCCACCAACAGCTAGCCTGTCTCAGCTGTGTCTGCATTCTGGCTGTTTAGCCCAGATGGATTGGTGTTAGCCATCAAAAGCCTCTGTGTGCCATCACCCTTTTTTCTGTATAAGAGCTGTGTGTATGTGATGCTGACCATGGAATTGTAGAAAGGATGTTTTAATGGTGGTCAAGTTACGAGATAACTGTGCTGGCGACGGTGAGCAAAGTCCTGTGTCGTACAAGTTGAAGAGTGCAGGATGTATATTGGAACCATCCCATGCATATTTTCAAGGAGGTGTTTTGCTGAATGCACAGCTGTTTTTGCTGACCCATTTGACTGTGGATGCTGCCGTGTGAACAAAAACCGACGCATGTGCAAAGTATGCGAAATTCCCTGTTGCAGAATTAAATACCATTATCTGCAATCAGTGCTTACATGCAATGCTGTACAACTATACCTACATTATACCGCTTCCTTTGGCCTGCAATTGGTGCAGTATCTACTTGGATAGCAATATTCTTTGTTGGATTTGAAACACGAATGCATTTGACCCTTGTTTAGCTTGTAGTCTGCACCTTACTGCCAACTTCTCTAATACAACTGTAACAACAGTAAATGTGACATGTATGAGAAAAAAAATTAATCTGAAAAAGTAGGTGTGCCATGAAATTCTTAGTCTCACTGAAGTGTGCCATGTTACTGAAAAGTTTGGGAACCACTGCTCTAAAGGGTGGCATAGTAAGTATGGACGTTTTGGTGGAATTCCTTGGATTTCTTAGTCTATAGCCTGCAATGATGACCTCTGTTAGGGGCCTGCACCTGTGGCACCTGTTATTCGCAACTATCATGACAACACATTTGTCCAATGGCTCTGTGTGCGCCATGGAGAGGTGAGCATAAGAGAGAGTGCCAATGGCAAATAACAACTCACCATGCTTGTAGGTGACATCTAAGCAGTTTCCCTGCATATACTTTGTTGTAGAAGAGTGGAAAGCTCTGTGAAGATGCTTTTGAGGGGTCCTGATTGGAGACTGCTAGTCTTCATGGCATGCAACGTATGGCACTCAAACTCCAGGACAAGTGTGTCCTTTTAAATTTGAGCATATCTGGTGTCAGCTTCTGTAAGAGCTCTGTACGAGTAAGTAAGTTCTCTGTTGCACACGACACCCAATCCATGGAGGCATCAGCTGAAACAATTCTGGTTTATAAGCGTCATTAGAGCCGGGCTTTGAAGTAGCTCCTTGACCTTTGCCAAGACACTTTGTTTTGGTCCACTCTACATCCATTCTGCATCATGATGGAGTAGATTTCTCAAAGGGGCTGACACTCACTTTATGGCCTCCTTTACAGGTGTTACAACACCCAGCTGTTTAATCCTCTCCAGCTCCTTAGCAACTGTATCTTTCGAGGGATTCACAGCAGGTTGGTTGAAGTTGTTAAGTATCTTATGATAGAATACTGGTAATTCTGCGGCAGAAAAAAAGGTCTGTGACCTTACGGTGGATCTCATTGGAGCAATCTAATGGTGCATGTTTGTTAATTTTTAAAGCAGCAAATTAGATTTTACATAGCATTTACAGACAGGTGAGAAATTTAAGAAAAAATCTACATGAAGGTCTTGGGCCACCATAAGCTGCCAGAACAGCATCAATGAACTTAGGCATAGATTCCAAAAGTCTCCGGAACTCTACTGGATGGATGGAACTCAATTTTTCCAAAATATATTCCCTCATTTGGTGTTTTGATGATGGTTGTGAAGATCTCTGTCCCAAATCGCCCATAGGTATATAATCAGGTGTTAATCATCAAACAGTGACCCCAGTGACAAACAGTGTCAATTTTAATCTTTTATATTGCAATTTCTCTGACCAATTTTGAGTTGTTGATAAAGTCCGATTTTCTGTAATTGTCTTCTAACATTGTCATTTTCAAGGACACGGGTAAAGTTTGTTCATCAGATTTCCAAAATAAAATTTGTTTTGGAGTGAAATCTGAGGTTTTTGTCTGGTTTCTTGTTCCTTGTTTTAACACTCATATTACATTTTTCATGTGTAGAATATATCCCTCAATTGTTTTAAAGTACCTCCAGATCCTTGTGGTTTTATGTCTTGTTGAAAGAGAATGTGATGTTTTCTCCACAGCATCAGGGTCAGCTAGGTAAAGGATTTAGATCTGTTGGAGAGACTTGCTAAGAAATAGAAGCACACTTTTCTTCTAAACTTAATCCAGATTTTGGCAACTGAGTGGCTCCATGCACTACCAGGTAATTCTGGCATCATGTATATGGTAATGCCTAATGTAATAAACTCCAAAGTAAATGTGTCTTTGTACATTCATTTATTAGATGAGATGAATTGAGCTAACCCAAAACCTGGCACTGATGATCTTTCTCCATTCTCCCTTAAATCCTTTCTGACTGTGACTATGTGAGAAAAATATTATTATATTGATCTTTAACTTGTATTTGCATACTGAGTTAGGTGCCACCATTTCTTTGGTTTATGGCAGGGTGAGTTTACAGTTTACACATTAATCAGCAAGATGCTTTTTTGAGGAAAAGCAGGTTTTGTGTGTTGAAGTTTGATGACATCAGTTAAACGAATGCAACTGGTGTTTCAGCAGTAAAAATATTTGTAACGAGCACACTCTGCTTCCAACTCTCACTTCCTCACTCAACCACGCACCCCTCATGTGCACACCAACTAATCTTCACTCTCTACGAACCTGCATGCCTTCCTAACGTGGTATAGCACAACCTTACTCAGCTACGAGGAGATCTGATTGGCTAACTATACACAAGACCAGCCCCCGGACAAGTCAGTTTAAGCAATGTATCCTTAACCTATCTGTTGCTATCCTCAACCTAGCTCAGGGGTCTCACAATTGCCAGTGCAGTGGTCCAAAGATCCTGCAGGTTTTCAAGGTTCCGTTCAATTAAGACTTGAACCCTGAAACCCAAGGTGTGTATTTATAATCCACGTAACGACGCCAATTAAAAGATTAAGGGCTGTGGACTAACAAAATCCAGCAGACCCTGCAGCCTGTGAGGACTGGAGCTTGAGAGAGCCCTACCCTGAGTGAATGAGGGAGATTTAGTACCAAATTCTAGACTATTGCAGAGCTAGCTCTTTGCCTCGCTTTATTCTTTTCAGCAGAGTACTTGTATCAGTGTTGATCCCTGCTGTGATTTATTTCTCTCCTCATCTTCCATCCCCACTCATTCAAAAAGCTTACAGTGAAGTACTGCCAGTCAATAACCATTTTCCACAGGTTTACGTATCTGTCAGTCTTGGAAAAGTCTTGTTAAATTAAAATGACAGAAAGTATATTTTTTGTATAATGTCGTCTAAAAGTCTTCATTCAGTATGACCTTTTTCTTAATTTCATAGCAATGTGATGAACTCACACACAAGAAAGACACAATGAAATTCCATTTCAAATAATACAATGTATATTTCCCATTAGGCACTAAGTATCATGTCAAAGAAAATGACTCATATGTTTAAGAAACCAGCATTCTACACATTCTATGTTTCCACTATAAAATACCATGGTCTGATAACTCTTTTTCACACACCTGGACAGGTCTATCTTTGGAGAAAGCCAAAGGAAGCCTTAAGTTCACATTGCATTTTATTTCTGTTGAGCATGGTGGATCAGTTTTGATATGGGCAGCAATTTCATGAGATTATTACTCTACATATCATTATTACGATTAAGGAATAAAACACTATTTTAGGCCTCCATGCACTCAAGATGCATATTTCAAGATACACAAATACAAATTGCTAAACAGATTCAAGAGTGGTTTCATGAAAACCAGGATGAAATCATTTTGATGGCCTTCCCAGCCACCAGATCTTAACATTGAAGAATGGTTCAATATCACATTAGAAATATATTCCATTTATTCTAAGACTGGCTGAATTTGTTCTAAAGGCAAAGGGCGGTCCAACAACTCATCATTTAAATAATGAGATTTCCAAATGAGATGCAGTTTATTAACTTTTCAATTTTATGAAGTCTTTTCAAGCTATCATTTTAGTAATTTAGTTTTCTAAGAATTATAAACAGAAAAAAGTCAGTAAATATGTGTGAAATCAAATTAAGTTGTTAAGCTAAAAGGTTTTGGGGGCCAGTGCAGTTCAACAGCAGGAGGCACAATTTCTTCAATAGTTTTGGTCTTGGCTCCAAAAGCATTGTCTCCAGACTAAATTATTTAATCCTCAGAGTGTACATCAAAGCCACCCACCAGGTGGTGTTCCTCTTCACAGGCAACTGAATGTCAAAGATCTTGTTAAATAATTGTTGGCAAATGTAAAACAAACTGTGTTGAGACGATAACATTCTGTCAAGGCACCCCACACGTGTCTTAGAGCCAACTGATCTAAATGACGAAAGAATCTGGCACCCAGTTAAAAACACGGTTTGGCAAATTTTGCCTCAGTGGCTGGTCAACAAAACAGTCATTCATCCAGACATAGTCTCTTACTATTTTTATTTCACCTGTGTTCAGATTCACTCTAAGCAAAAATTAAACAGTAAATGAGTTCAGCAGTCTAATCTTTTTCTGCTTCCAGATTAAGCTTACTGAAAGTCAGAAGAGAATAGCTTTATATTATAAGTGGATTTCAAACTTTAAGTAATTTAAGTAATTTAAAATTAAACTTATAATTATAACAACTTGGAGCCATTCTATTTATTTTTAATTTTTTATAAAGTATAGAAAAAATATATATCCTATGTACTTAAAGGAAAAAAAACACACACTTTTTTTCTTTTCAAAATCTAATTTCACATCTTTGCATAGACTTGCCTTTTTGTGCATTCCCTTTGTAATACTAAATATAATGACGCTACACTAAAGCTGAAATGATAAACAACAAATAGCTATTGGATAAATCTGATTACTTTACTGAAAAGTAAATGTATGTTTAATTGCCCCGTCAAATATATTCAAATTAAAGGATATTATTAAGTGATGAGGCTGCTTCTTTTTTTTGGATTTGGCACAGTCAATTGTTTTTTATTTATTTTTCTTTTTTTCTCCAGTAACTTAAAAAAAATTATATTCATGAAATTACTGGAGAGAAAAAAATCCCCAGTTGCATTTGTGGAACATTTTTTCTGACTGTATCAATTTTGTTACGCATACCAACACCCCCCTCCTCAACACAAATATTTCTCATAGTTGATTTACATTGCTGTGACCTAAGCAATTTTCCTCCAAGAGGCTATTGTCAAATACATTATGTCTTATTTATTTGTGCTGATTATGGCTTTAGCTGCATTAATTCATCCCCCTATCCACGTAGTAATCATCCAGGGAACAGGGAATTATTAGCATCCTACCCTAAAAGATCCTGCGATTACCAACAAGTGTAAACGATACCTTAACAACAATAATTCAACATACAAAACTGTACTGAATTGTATGGTGGACACTTGCATTGTTTGAATAAAGATAAGCAAATATTTAAAAAATATTTTTTTGGGGGGGGGTTTTACTAATGAATTGATTGAGCTCTGCATTAATAATTATTCACTTCAAAACATTTCCCAGTGAAAATATAAATGTATAAAGATTTATATAAATATAATTATTGGAAGCCTTCCCCGTGATGACAAATATACATGTTTCCACTTATTTCTCTTTGACAGGATATTAAAGTTCTATGATTCGAGAAAAATGATAAGTCCAAATTGGTCTGAAGCAAACCACATTCTAGCACTAAAAGCACAAATCCATCAGTCAACAGAGGAATAAGGTACTGTAGCATAAAGGATTGGGGGCATAATTGATACAATTCTGTAGGAGTCATGATCTAGGTCTGTGATAATGGATGTGCAAGAGTGACAGGGTATTAATTTGCAGGTCGCAGATTGTAAGTCTCTCAGCAATGTACACCTTATTGAATGTGTGCGAGCAGTATTAACAGCTTATGAGTCCAGGATATGAGATGCTGCCACAGTTGCTTCTAGTACATTTCATCTTGGATGCATGCAAACATGTTTACACTACAGATGACTTGTGCTTCATGGGATCCTTACAAATGCATAGATTTTTGCTATGTATACTTATAAGGTAGAACCCAGCTACTCTAAAACAGCGCTACACTGATATCTGTTTTCGTGTGTGCGATGCCAGGCAAATGTGAAACATTAGGGTATCTTTCATTTGTATACACCTCATTATTTTTCATGAGTAAAGTATTAAAATGATGAGTTAATGGACTGAGGTAAACATGAGGGTGTATTCATCATAAGGGATTCATTTTGTCTTTGGAATCACAATAAACGGGTTGCTTAGATTCCTTTTTTTTATTTCTGCAACTTTTACTGTTCATGCACAGACAAATAATGTACCAGGTATTATTCATGGGATAAAGCCATTTTATGTTCCTATTTTTTTTGTTTTTGTTTTTATACCACTTAGACAAAAACAAATTACTCTGATCCTAACAGGAACCCACTCTCTCTCAGTAAATAAGCTAAAGAACAAAGAAACAATGACAGTTACGAGGAAATTGAGGTGTACATTTTATCTGCAAAAATATGGAAGACAGACACATCATATTTTATATGACAGAGGATGTCATCGCAACATAATGGAGTTCTTTGGTGATAAGACATATATCAGAAATACATAACCTTCACGATTACCTCACTGAGGAAAAAAAAAACAGTTTTCTATCAGACTGACCCTGGTACTGAGTTACATGAAAGAAAAAGAAAAAGACACTGTCTTTATTCAGTTAAATTTACCATACAACGACATTGTCTGTTTAACGGGTTAAATTTTTATACATATAAAGGTTGAATGAAACGTTAAGGATGCATAAAGGAACGTGTTGTGTATATTTTATGTGCAATTGTATCCAAAAATTCCAAACCATAACCTGCCTGGACAGGAATAAGTGTTCAACTTAATACTCAAATGCTACCTCTATCTACTGTCTGTATGGCATTAACTCAAGTTCAAAGTTTAAATATCAAATTAAATACATTCCTATATTAATTGCCTTTGTTAAGGTCAGTAAAGACTCTTGCTTGAACCCAGATTGAGGCCTATGAGCTAAATTTTTCAGGTTGGAATCTAGTTCACGTCATTTGCCGAGAGAGAGCACAGCAGTTGCTCCCCGTGCTAGGGTGGGTGAAAAATCTGCAGATTAAACACATTTTTCAGCCAACCACTAGGCCTACATAACTTGTACACACACAACTTATGTTATGCACTATTATGTAACATTACCGATCAAACGGTAATTTTTTTGTCAAACAAAACCATGAAACTAACCAGATCCAAGTCGCTCACTTTCACAATTGCTTAAAATCACCAGATGCACTTTAGCTGCCTCCATTAAACAGCTGAAGACAGACAACCTTGAACACAGAAATAGAGGGATTCAAATATGCAAGGACTATGTCAGCGAATCTGATCAGCTAGCTAACATTACTTATTTCTAGGGTAACGTGACTGCAATCTATGAATAGCACGCACATTTCTCCAAATTGCAGAGAAGGTACAGACTACTATTTCCTTAATATTATTATTAAGTATGACTTAATATAGTTAGATCCATATTAGCAAATCATTTAGAAATAAGGAAACGGTCTGAAAGCTTTTAAAAGCACAGATCACTGAATTGCATTTGTTAATTTGGAAGTACAATGGGAGAAATTCATAACCAAATGATATCTAAACATAGCACCATGGAATGAACTCTAGCTTCTGATAGCATTTAATCTTCAGTCAGCACAGCACTATTTAATCATTTTACTTAGCTTTTTCAATAATGAAAGGTGTAATTTTTATGAGTCAGTCATGAATGGTGACCGAGGAGCCAATTCTTGGAATGCACCATTTGCCATATAAAGACAAAACTTGCATTCTGTAAAAATTGTGTATTCTGCAGGTAATCCATTTTTTTTTATTTTATCATTGAATACCTTCCTCCCTTTATAGATATGATTTGACAGGAAATCTTTGAAAGGCAGCACGAAACTAACTGCCCAGAGATTTCAACTGTCTCTTTTTGCTTGAGGAAACGCTGAGCAGTGGCTTTCTATTAGGCAAAACACATGGAGTTCTGAATCCCCTTCCTGTTCATTCAGGGCCTGGTGTGAGGCTGTCAGCTCTCTGCATCCCAGGCTGTCAGACAGAGCCTGTTATTCAGTACCCTCCTTCAGGGACAAAAGGGGAAAAAAAAACTTTGACAGTACTTTAAGTCAGTACTTTAAGAATATTCACTATATTGTCAGCATTCCTGAGGTAACTGACTCCGCATTTTGCGTGTGCTAATCAGGATCAAATGTATTATCCAAACAGACACTAATTTACAGTACAATTTTTTATAATTTTTTATCAGAGCCGTGCTGACATAAACTTCACTTCTGGATTGCTTCTGTCAAACTGTGAGATGACTATAACCGTCGTTAGCTACAGAATAATAAAGCTCACAGCACTGACAGGTGTCCAATCATGATTTGAAAGATTTATTTCAAATTGCGAGCTTGCAGATCAGTTTACTGCAACCTTTACAGCAGAATTTCAAAAACCAAAACCAACTGAACGGCGTTGTATGAAGCAAAAAAAAATTCACAATTCATATTTTCTTCTAAGATTAGCAAGTTCTCATACATTGTTCTAATGTTTCTGGTTATCAGATAAGTCAGCAAATATCATGCATTATTTAAAATTTAAAATTTAATTTAAAAAAAATATATATATAACCTTAAATCATGTACATGAGTGGAGATGCTTTGGTATACTCATAAATCATGTTTTTTGAACTGCAATCGCCAGAACCAGGTTCAGAACCACATACCTATCTGTTTATAATCTTCTGATCTTGGCTGCCATCTTATTTTTAACGGTCTAATAATATATTTTCAGTCGTCTCCCTAAACCCACAGAAATAAGTCAGTTTGACAAAGTCAAAGGTTACCAAAACTTTGAACATTTCATAGACTGTGACTCGACAAGATGATTGTCGAAATCTGATGCCAGCTAGTTACCGTTATCTTTGAGATTTCCCCAGCTATCTGGTTAGTAGCTGCTAATCTATCTATCTATCTAGCAATCTATTTCAAAATACTTTTTTTACATTGATGTTTGACAACTATCAGTCTCCTGAAAATCCATATCACAAGGATAAACATATTTCCTAACCAAATATGAAAATGCTGAACTTTGGCTTACTTGAGTAGTATTATTTGTTGTTTGACATGCCTTTTTGTTTTTGTCATTTCAGGTGGACCGTTCACCTGAGAGTTCCTTATCTGAAAAGTCAAAGAGCAACTGCAAAGCTGGCCAAGTGTAATCATTATAGGTTTGGTCTACACTCTAACATCAAAATGGCAAACAACAGCGCAAAATCTCAACCTCATGTTTGAGTTATAAACTCATCAATACTGTCGCAAACTCAATGGTAATGCCACACAGAAAGGACATACCCTCTGCAAAGAAGGTGTGATCAGATAAGGAGATAGAAAGAAACCTCTTACTATCCTGCCCAGTACCACTCCCACTCCTTATGCCTTGCAAATAATTTGCACAAAGCCTTAAGAAGGAACGTCTGAGGTTGAAAGCATTTGCCTACCACTAACTAAAACTAGCTCGATAGCATTCACTTCAAAAATGTTGTTGTATGTGTCTTTTTGTATGTACATTTTTTTGGTGTATTCAAAGAAAAAAATGTCTTGTAATTTTTGTATTTGGGAACAGTAGCGTTCCTGGGTGTGCCCATCCAGTGGTGGGCAGAGGCATGGAGACTGGTCACATTTACTTGGCATTATTAATGAGACTACATACAGAATACAACAATCTTGGGAAACACTAACATAAACAGTACAATAATTAAAACTTAAATAATAAACACATCCCACCAATACGTCAGCCACCAAACCACAGACAAATCCAGTCAAAGTAACCTTTCTCTCTGACCCAACTCTACTGGCTCTTTTAAAGAGTTTACGTTTGCACCCAAATGTGTTTACCATCAGTGGAACCACACTCAGGTGCACAACCTGAGTCTTTCTCAGAGATGTGGCCCCCGGCTTAAATTAACATTATTTCATATATGTGCTGATGCAGCAGAGTCATCATTTCCTGAGCTTGATAGCTCTTACACTGCCTACACTACCTGATACTATACATATATATGTTCACCTCTTTTCACCATGTAGTGCACAGTAATCTACAAAAAAGTGTTATTCTGAAAGTCAGGAAAGGGAACTACTAAACAGTCCTTCCATGGATACAGATATTGCATATCTGGCTTTACCATTTTAAACAATCTGCTGTTTGGAATTGAAAGACAATGTACCATTCTTGGCGCCAGATGTTCTACATGTCTACATGTCCATTACAAGAGTTGCACACACAAACACAAAACACAGATGTTTCTGTCTCATTTCCCAACAGAGTTTTCTTCCCATAGAACCTTACTTATAGCATGCTCCTGAAAAAAACACACCAAAAACACACACACACACACACACACACACACACAAAAAAAACACTTGTCGACTACTTAAGTGTTGAAAATATAATTGCATCTCTGCCACTCATGGGAAAAAAAGCAGTATGGCTATACCCAGTGTGGAAATTACTTTATGTCTGTGACCACAACACATTATTACACTTGGGGTGTCTCTGAGCTTTTAGCACATAGGACTTATTGCTGCAAAAAATTATTCTGCCATTGTAGCAAAATTGTCTTATCAACAATATTTTTTAATAAGTCTAATGATCCGCCTTCTTAAAATTTTAAATAACAAATTGATCATGAAATGAATAAATACACCGGAAAATGAATTAATTAATGTTTCCCTGAAGTTTGTATCGACCAACAATGGGCCTTTTATGTGGGGTTCTCCGATGGCAGTCAGGCAGCAGCCGAAATAGGCGTAAAGACAAGTTATTTTCCTTAATTTTATCACCTGACTAATAGCATGGTTATTATTAAGGTGATTCATTGTGTGCTGTATAGAGAGTGGAATGCTGGAAGGGCAAGAGAGAAGCATTAATAATATGTGTAATTATATTATCATTAATAATCTACGTTCAACAATGTAGCAGTATGACAGGAATGTGTGGATCTCAAGGTCGTAAGTGACAAACACACATACAAGGTCAATTTTGAGCCTCCAACAGACCTATTCCGAATAATGCCATACTGAACAACTATCAATCTGATTTAGATCTCAGTCACAAGACCAGGCACTGTCCAAGCATAGGCTGTACCGGTAGCACACTGAGACAGTAAAGATGGCCTAACCCTAACAGCTCAGCAAGCAGTCTCCGCCTAAGAAGATCACTGGCCATTCCACGAGAGGTCAGGCCACTTCTTGGCTGATGTTTCAGGGCACATCGATCGGCGGACATGCAATGCAGTAGCCTGCAATCTTGCATCATCATTACACAACAGGGCACAGACAGGTACCTTTTTGTTTCTAAAGGTCTTTAAGAAACCATTTTTAAGATATTTCATGCTGTGTTTTTAAACTGTGGCAAGAGTCAGTAAAGTAGAATACATAGGCATATTAGAAAATTTAAACATACCGATTTAAGTTGGGGCCATTTGTCTGTTTTTTGTTACATGGGATAAAAAAAGAAGTCAAGCTACCAAATTGAAAAAAAGGTTTTCAACAATTGATACATTTTGTTGAATGGACATCTAAATATTAGTTAACTGAGCTTGGTCCTTTCAGTGGTATTATTCCATAATGCAGTATGTTTGATTCCTTTTGGATTTATAAATTAGGAATTACATTCAATATCATGCAAATACCCGATCAAAACAACAAAAAATAGACATTTTACTTACTCTAATTTAACATAAATTTACAGCAAATACGACCTACCCGATTGATTACAGATCACATTTCTAAATGTAAACCTTGTTTACTAGTGAATGTAACCCAGTGACAGGATATTTTGCATGCAATAGGTTTTTTACAAAATAAATATCTAAAAACTGTTTCACACACAGCATTTCCATGTCAGAATACCAGTAAGAAACAGGAGCTTTACAAGCCTCAAATATCTTTTCTTTAACAGTAAATACCAAAAATACATAGTCTAAAGATTGTTTTTATGCTTTTAAATTATACTTTAGTCAGTGAAGAGGTGTTACACAAGTAAAAAAAGTATTCAGTCCTTTAGGG
This sequence comes from Hiodon tergisus, assembly GCA_025775045.1. NCBI lineage: Eukaryota > Metazoa > Chordata > Actinopteri > Hiodontiformes > Hiodontidae > Hiodon > Hiodon tergisus. The sequence continues at coordinate 3,162,292 of JAOVYW010000029.1, forward strand.
CAGGGGTTGGCAAACAACTCAGACCTTTAATAGCTAAATTGTTTTACAGAATTATCACAGATAATCTGGTGCTTAGTGTTTTCGCTAATTGGAGAGACCTTGGATGTAGGATTGTGGGACTGCAAAAGAAGTGGAGGTGTTTAGCTGTCAAAAGGTGAAATGTTGTCACTTTGGTCACCGTAAGAGTTGAGCGGGGTTGAAGATGTCAGAGGAAACCTGTATAACATGGCATGAATTCCTTTTAATGACTTGGGTCTGTATTCCATGCTCTGACCATGGTTCATTTGATCACAGTGACTTAGCAGGCCACAGCCTTTTTATTAACACCCAGTCACTGATTGCCACCAGCAGTGAAGGACAGAGAAGTCTATCAGACATATTTTTTTCATTACATGTCCCTTGGTTTCATCCGGGTCAGTGGTATGAAGATTGGGCAGTTTTACGTGCCACAATCTATTTGACAGAGCTATGGCTGGGGGCTTACCAATAGATGAGTATGCCCTGTATGCCCTAAGGAAATGAATGAGCTCTTGTTGAATGTCCGTCTTTGTAATATTGCAATGCAAAGGCTTCTCTTTGGGGTTTGCATAAATCTTTCTACCTCCCCATTGGCTTGAGACCAATGAGGCAAAATCATTGCTTATCGGATACCCATGTACGAAGCAAATTTGGAAAAAGCTTCCCCATTTAATTGGGGGCTCATTGTCTCTGGGATCCCATAAGATGAGGATGGTTTTTTTTTCCAACTTAGAAATGACAGCCCTGGCCAAGGTGATGAACACTGCTTCTGCAAACCAGGAAGATATAATTCATTACAACTAGTAAGTATTCTATATTGGGTTAATAAGAAAAATCCATCTCTATCGATGATGCAGTGGGTAGTGGAGTAATTTGCAGTGGTGCATGGGATGTTGTGCTTTTCTTGGCAGACATGACTGAGCCTGATCAATTCATCCATTACTAGTCAATGCCTGGGAACCACACTGTGTCCAACAGGAGCTTCTTGTTGCCCTGATGGCCTTTATGAGCAATCTGTATGACTCGTCTCTATAGCAGGCATGAGGATTTGATTATCCCTAAGAATAAGGTTTGAATTGGATGCCGTTGTTCTGATGCATCACAAATATGATTGCTGGGCAAATGAAAGTCATATCCTTCAGGTCATTCATATCCTCAAGTAGTGTTTACCAATGTCCAGTCCTGACGACATTGAGAATGAGAACTGTGATGCAGAATATATTTCTTCCAACGCCATTTGTCCTCAGTACGTTGTGGTTCAGAAGTAAATAAACATGAGACTGCTAATTCTAATAAGCCTGCTTGGTTTCCAGTGCCAGTAACTGGAAACATGTCAATGTTATATTATTGGTAACATTAACATGATAATGACAATTTGTTAAAGGTCAGCATAAGGGGTTTGTAGTCAGTTACCACTGTGAAGGTGCTACCTAACATGAATAGCTGAAAAATAAGGCAACCCCAAATGACCATGAGGGCTTCCCTTTCAGTTTGGGAGTACTGCTACTCAACTGCTGAGAGAGCTTTGTTGGCATAAACGAATCTGCTCATTATCCCATCATGGCCAGTCTGGCTCAATATCGTAGCCTACAGGGCATGCAATTTATCCAAAGGGTCTGTGACTGTGGCAAGGTCCAGAACATAACAACTGCATTCTCTCCTCAACAGCATTTTGTAGAGCTGTAGTTTCTTTGACTGCAGCCACCTTTTTGGGTTTGTTGAAACAATACATAATGCTTTTCCTGTGAGGAGCCAACAAACCAGCATGTCATCACTGATGTTCAGAACACCTGGCCTGAAATTTCTTCCATCATTTTGTTTAGGAAAATTTAGGCATTAGAATAAACACCAAAGCTTGTATCAAAACTTCACATGTGTTTGAAGTGTAATCCCACATGCATGGTAAATGTGTTTTTTTTAGCAACCTAGTGATAATCCACCATCAGGTTGAGCTTTGACAAACGTTTTGCACTATCAACGTTTTGAGATCAGCGAGATGTCATCCACAGTAGGTGTGCGGTGTTTTTCCTATTTTATGGCTTTATTTGGTCCCCTCATGTCAACACATAGTCGGATCATCCCTGGCTGTTTTGGTTTTGGAGAAACTACAACGGGTGAAACCCATGATATTGAATGGAATCCATCTGTGTGTTTGAGCAAAAAGATGTGAATAATTTAAGGCTGTATCTTTGACACCCATTGATATTTTAAATAATTTAATAAAATTTTAGTGTCCAACCGAGTCTGTGTACTTCAAACATGACAACTTTGTGGACAGTGCTGATGGGAAACTTTTAAACCATCCATGCTATTCAATTATATACATAGCTAACATCACCATTTGAGATATTTATATACCCCAGTATTATAAACACAGTGAATTATATATGTACATGCTTCATATATGTTAAATTGAATAATTAAGTTTAGAAAAAAATCTAAAATGTCAAGATATGTATCATCAAGGCCAAATTGCCTAAAAACAGATACGACTTAAGATATGACTCTACACAGTTTGGGTTGAGCATTTTAAAAACTTTTTTTTTTAAATTACGATAACTGATATCATGAAATGCATCAGACCCTTTTACTTCTGTCTGTAAAAGCTGCTCTTGCTGGAAAATGGTAGACAAAGTTTACCATCCTTAAGAAATCAAAACAAAAATATAACCCCACATTTAATGGTTTCATAATGCCATATTCACTTCTTAAATCGAAACAAGTGTATGAAATGCCAACGAAGGAACTGCAGCATGCCACTGATCATCTGCCTCCTTGTGCATAATTTTACACAATTTGACTAATCACAGTATTAATGGCCTTTTAAAAAGGCTTCTCAGTTAGCTAAACAAAAAACTGATAATTTCTCTTCAAGACTCTAGCCTAATTGCATTTAAAATGAATGGCGTACTATTGCAGCCACAACGAGATGGGTAGCGTCCCTCTTCCTGTTGTGCTGAGGGCCAAACAATGGGCTCTTAAGAACATGAATCACTCAATGGCTTTACTCTATTCTTTACACTATTTCAGGAAATAAAAGTTCTACAATACATATGTATGAACATTTCTTCATTTCCCCCTAAAGGCAAACATAATTTATCATTAGTTATCCTCCACTTCACTTCAGTTCTGTTTATACTTTTTAATAATAGCAAGCTGTCTTAAAATGATTTATGATGATGTACATTATTGATCACTTAAGGAGTTATTTAGGTATTCAGCCCAAAAGTAATGTTTTCATTATCTTGATGCTGCAGCGCACCAGGCCAGCGGGAGTTAACATTGTACTTTTAGGATCTTGTATTAACATTGTACTCTTAGGACTTAATTATGTAACCTCTCTGCAGTACTACACGAAAATAAATGGTCATAACAGTCTACAGTTGAGTAATCTAAATGCCTCATGGTACAGATGGGGTCAGGGATTAGCCTTTGAATTCTATTGGCGCTCCTATTTTCTTAAGGGCTAGTGTTGTCCAATGTGTAGACAACCACTTGGGCATAAGGTGTGTCGTTACTCGCAGGACTGCAAAAAACACCAATCAGAGACAGTTTAAAAGAAATCAATGACTCTTTTATTTTTGGGTATAGGTAAAAAGGGGGACATGAGTAAGACGGTCAAAAAAAGTGCAAAAATAATAATAATTCAAAAAGAGGGTCAAATCCCAAATCATGTTCTCGGTCAAAAATCGGTCAAAATCATAAATACTGACTGAAAACACACATCATTCAATCTCCCAAGTACCACCAAACACTCCCCCCCTCAGGTACAGCCCCAGACTGAACAATCCTGTAGCCTTTTATTCTGTGGTTGATTAGCCATTGCCTCCAGCTGTCCCAATTACCCAGCTGAAGACCGTTAAGACCAATATGTTTTTTCCAAGAAACAATATCAACCATTAATGGATGCATTTCTGCTATTGTGAACAATGCAGCTTGGTAATATGGTACATAGATGCCACTACTCAGCTATTTACTCTTAGGGTGCAAGAAGGACTCTGATCACCTTCATGGCTATATTACCTTGCCTTGAATCTCACAATGTGTTTGCTTTTTTAGTTTTTTTGTTTGCTACCATAGTTTTTTCCTGTTTAGGCAACATAATTTTGCACAATGTTAAACAAATATACTTCATATACTCTCCCTCCCTTTCCTGCTAACCATATTTTTGCTTTTTCTTGAGTCTTTTCCTTCCCCTCTCAGTGGCATAGGAAAGATAAGCTGATGCTGATCCGAAGATGGGAATCAACTCAAATCCTGGCAGCAAGAACCAAGAATCAAGAATGAATCACCTGTTGAGTACTGTTGGTTGTTTGATTCCCTCTGGAAAATGCTGTGTATTAACACTTTTTGACAAATACAGTTTTTTTTTTAAAATACGCTACAATAAATTAAACTGATTTTGTTTGTCTAAGCTTTTCCAATTGCATGATTTTGGGGAAAGTCACAGTTGTCGTGTTTGAATGAATGTCGTGTATGTGTGAAAAAAAAAATTTAATGAAAGCTTTATCCCATTTACAGTTTTGTACTGTCATTATACATTAGGGCATGATGGTAGTATAAGAGAAAAGTTTTGAAAGTTAAAGTTAATGTTGTATTTCATAATTCAAAAGCACAAGTGCAAGAAAATTACTCTGTGGGAACTCCTGGCTGGACATAGTGGAACCACCCTCATTAGCACCTAGTCTCCAGGGTAGCATCCCAGGAAATTAGCAGCTCAATCAATAAACAAAAGAAAATGTGTTGAAATATTTATCTGGATGAAATTCCATTTCTGTAGCCCATCTGAGCACTATTCCCCCACCTTAAAAGTAATTCAAACAGACGTTTATTAGTGGTGGTACACCTTGAGATCAATGGGATGCCACTCAGTCGCTGAGTGCTGAGTGTTACAAGATCCTGTTAATTCTTTTTCAATAAGTTGGATGGAACCATAGCAGGAACTACCATTAAGTGAGTGCTCAGCCTGCCAGTCTCCTTCAGATCAGCTTTCAAAGCCTTTATCCACATTTTCTTTTCAATTATAGTCCTTATATTGTTCTTTTAAAATAGTGTCAATTATTTTTCTGCATTCTTTAGTTTTATGTTAAAATGTATAAAGCCTTATCACCATTCAAAAGGGGAAAAAAAACAGTTAAACTACTGATAAACTACTTAAGTACTTAAAACTACTAAACTGGACAACAAATACACAATTTAGACTAAACTAAATGGCATTAAATATATCACTTATATTGCTAGCATTAGAAGGTGGACTAGCATTAGAATCTTTGAACATTTACTGGTTTATCTTACATTACCAATACTCTATAATTTATTGACTCAATATAAGTTGCATCGACATTCACTACAATAAAGTAGTGTAGTAGAAATATTATTTATCAAGTGCATTATTATTCGGTTTATTTTCTTTAATCCCCTATACTAATGTCCAGTTGAAATAATTCCATTCAGTCCAATCTGCAGGTTTTAAAAATTCTATAATTTGCACTAAATGGCCAAACTGATCTCGACAAAATATTTCTGTATGGACCTTGTATGTGCATGGGGATGCACAAGGGCCTTCTCTAAACTGTTTCCACAAAGTTGAAAAACAGCCCCAGACCATTATTCCTCATCCACCAAACTTTGTAGCACCAAGCATTCAGGCAGGTAGTGTTCTCCGTTGGACTGCCAGTGATTAATCAATCCAGAGAACGCATTTCCACTGCTTCACATTCCAATGGTGACAAGCTTTAATATGGGCCATTCTACTGCCAATGTTTGTCTATGGAGAGTGCATGGCTGTGTGCTCGATTTTACACACGTGTCAGCAAAATGTGTGGCTGAAATAGGGACTGATAACAAGGAGAAAAGATTGTGGTGCATACCTTAATTTAAACAATTGAACCGAAAGTCTTCATGGATTCCTTTCCCAGGTTCTCCACAAAAATAGCAACTTAAAATTTGAGGTAAACAAAGTCAAATGAAGAATCCAGAGAAGGATAAACCAGAATATACAAACATAAGAACACAGAAATACGGGTCTCTTTCGGGGCTGGTTTTCAGGAATTACAGAGTCTGGCAGTTACTGAGCAGCTCACACACAAACAAGCTCTCTCTATCACTCCAGAAACCTACTGGGAGACATGTACCAAGTACGCAAGATCTTAAAAAGACAAAGTTATTGTGATTATTCTATTCCAGCAGTTAGTAATGCCCCCTTTAGCTTTTGTGCATCCGTCAGACAGCCTCGTGCCCCACCCCGTTAAAATTAACCAACAACCTGATTTAACAAATAGTTACTGACAAAGATTTTATTTTTTATCAGACATTTGAAAAATGTGCTTTTTTGTAACACAAATAACTCATAAAATATCAATATACTATAGCTTATTAAAAAAAAGCAGTCACCCAGTGGCCATTTTGTTCAGCTCTCCTAGCCACTGCATAGTTCTACTTTAATTATCTGGCCTGATTTAATAAATGTCTGTTTCACTATACACTTTTAAGTAGGTCATGGTCACAACTGGGAAAATAGCCTCACGATACAGCTTTCATAGAACAGTAATGTTTACAAGCTAAATGATTACAGCTGATGCTATTTAATGCACTTAAATCTCCAACAACATTGGATACCCACCCCTGGCAGTACAAAATAAATAAATATATATAGCTTTCCTTTACTACCTGTCTGAATGTTAACTTTTTCTTGTTTCTGAATTTTGAATCATTAAAGCCCTAGATTATACTGTCCAGTTGAATTCTTGAAGCTGTATTAGTGGGAAGATTGTCTACATCTTTGTTTATTTCTACCATTGTGACTGACATTACAGTATGCTACTTGGCCTGATATTTTTGAATGTCATCATTCAAAAGTAGTCGCAGTTAAGAAATAAATAATTAATTCACTGTATACAGTTATTTATATTATTAAGGTTTAACATATCAGGGGGGGGGGGGTCAAAGTACATAAAACTACTGGACAGGGGGAAACCCTACTAGAGGAGTGGAGAAGGAAATGCAGACCGTCTTTTTAAAATCTTTTTCAGACCAAATTTTTTAACTGAGTCTGAAGAGATTCAGACTGTCATCCATTGATGCCTTTACAACGGAATAACTTTAAATGGAGTAGGCTCTGTGGCGAGAGGAACACAACATGCGTCATTTAGTCAAATACAGATAATACAGTCATCTGCGTAGATTCCATCCTCAGCTATGTAAATGATGGATCTACCATTGACTTTCTACACAGAGAATGTGCAGGGAGACCATGATTACATGTTTCATTGTATTCCTTGGAAAGAATGCAAACCTCCAACTGTTTTAGATCAACTTTGCGCAATTCACAGTTCACTTCATTGTAGTGAAATGTTATGGTATCAACATGTAACTCCTCGATAGCAAGTCTTTAAGCACACATGCTGTACATTGTGAAGCTGTCACGGTTCACCTTCACCCCTTCTGTTACTCCGTCATTTTTTTCAATCAACTAATTAATCAATTAACATTCCACTAACTCATGTGCACTGTTTCGTCCAAATTATTAGGTCACCCCCCCCCCAATTCCCTCAAATAAACTGCATAGTCAGCGATAACATCAAGTGTTCAGACTCTGCTATTTAAAGAGATTGAGGAGGTGCCTAGGGAGTCACTTTGTGTAATTCAGAAGTATAATTGGCAGGTCGAAGGATCTGTGTGAGATTTAAAGGGGCCGGAATGAAGATCTCGGTAACAGCTGGGGTTTTAAGGTTTGACAGTGTCATGAGTGTGTATCGTGAACGGTCCACCACACAATAAACATCCTGCCAATGGCGGTCTGGTGGGTCGGAAACAGCTAGTTTGACAGAGCCCGACAGAGGCTGCATCTTGTTTAGGGTGAAACCAGCTACTGTCCGTCAAATAAGAGCGGAGTACAACTCTGGTGGTGAGAGAGGCATATCGGAACGCCTTATCCTGGATGGGGTATGGCAGCTGACAACCTAGCCGTATGAAATCCTGTCAGTGAGGAACAAGAAACTGTGGTGGGCTATGGAGCACAGATACTGGGCAATGGGCGTGTGCAAAAAACGTTGCCTGGTCTGATGATTCTCGGTTCCTGCTTCTTCAGACTGATGGTAGAACCCAGATATGGATCCATCCTACCAGGTGTCAACAATACAGGCTGGAGTTGGCAGTGTGATGGTGTGGGGTTTGTTTTCTGTGGAGTACATAGGGTCCCTTATTAAATTTTTAAAAAATTACACAGGATATGTGAACAATTTAGCAAATATTATATCTTAACCATCCATATTTGATAAATATTTGCACCAGAAAAAAAAGAAAAGAAACATTTCACGTTTTTTTTCAGCCATTGTTTTTTTCTTTCTTTTTTTTTACTCCATATCGGGATTATTAACTGTCATGATATGCAAAGTTTCCCATTTTTTAAATAACCAACAAACACATTTGACAGTAAACTTTGGGTAGAGTAGTGTTTTTTTCAGGCATATAAATCCACTTGTGCGCATGAGAAATGCAAACATAGAAGTGTATTTAATCACTGATGAGCCCCTGCTCTTCCTATTTGATCAATAAAAGTATATGTGCATTTTACTCAATCGTTTTTTACCAATTAGCATGTTTTCATGTCATGACACCTACTATGTATATGTGTATTTGTATATTTCACCCATTTCCAGGGTGACTGTGATCTATAGAATCTATTACCCTTAGTACTAGTCGATTTTAAACTGTTTCCAGTCATTGTTTTTGCAATGTACAGCCTACAAATCACTGTACTTTTAAAGGGCAATTGAACATTCTGTATTGCGACATCAACATCACCCCTGCATATTTTTGCCAGAGCAACTGGATTTTACATTGCTGTCTGCCGTGACTCAAACAAATGATCAAATTGTTGTTAATGGTTCATTGATAAAAGAATGCAAATTACAAAATACCATATGAAATTTGATCTACTAGGAGCAAAAATTTTGTGGGTTTTTCTGCTTGCAGAAATTGGCAGACTACCAAGACGTACACAGGCAAAGAAAGGCATGATTTAAATACCATGAAATGGCAAACCATAGACTGTTGTGACACTGAAGAGATTGCGAGTTCATAGAGAGCTGTCGTTGCCACCTCCATCTCCATCACCCACAATACCGTGAAGAGAATAACTGCATTGGTCAGTGATCTGACCATACTGGCTCTAATTCTGAATGAAGGAGATGAAACAATTAGAATGGGAAATTCCATGTATGCGTATGGGCTACATAGTGATTACATTGTCAGCTGCAAAGATTCCTACCTGCCAAACACTGAATAATTATTGTTTACGTAGCTTTTCCTTTTTATTTATCAAGAAATTAAAGTTAGTAATGGGAATCTGTTCCACAAAAAAACAAAATGAGTACAGAATGTGAAGCCTTTCCAGTGTTGCCATGTGGTAACCTACTACAGAAATGGAGAAGCTGCTGTTTTATTTATATTAAAGAAATAAAGATCCAATGCGTTCACTTTTTAAGAGCACATCATGCCAAATGATGGGCATGTGCTAGGCTGGAATAGGTTGTGTTGCAGATCAAGATATGGCTTCATAGCTGGTTGAGAATGTGTGGGTGGTGTCCTTGATGCCTCGTCTGTCCTACTGCATTTGGAGGTTCAGGATGATAAATCAGTGAACATGAAATGATTGTCCAGGCTAAACAAGTGGAACCGATCAAAATCCAACAAGGCAGCAAATGCAATTTGTGCAAAGCTTAAGGATTTATTGTTTGGCTTGTATTCTTAGCCGGAAATGCAGCTAGCCTGTGAACTATCCATAGAACCATCCACTCCAATTGTTAATACTGTATATTACAATATGTAAGTTCTCTTTTAAATAATCTGTATGTGCTTATAGTATGATTACATGTCGTTACCATCGTTTACTTACAAATAAATACATTAATTTGACAAAAATAATCACATGTATCAGTGTGCAATAGCCAGAATGTCACTGTCACTTTCAAAATTATGTGATGATTGTTTTCGTTTTGTAGTAAAGTTGCTTTACACACTGCCTGACCTTGATTAAATTTCAAACATGTCTGATATTTTTCATGTCTTATTTCTTTCTATTTGATATTTATGGAATACTAGCCTATCAAACATTCACTTTAATACCTTATATATACATTAACATCACCTACATATTAAGTAATGTACAGCATGAGGGAATGTGCATCATGGCATTTAATTATTACTTGGTGGTTTTGTGCCAGTATTAAACTTTTGACACGTCAGACAAAATGTATAACCAGTAGAATTGAGGAGGCCCAAAAAGTCGAAAGCACTCGGAACTACGTATTCAGCAGGTACCTATTGAAGAGCGCGGATGGAGGGTAATGATTGCAATGCCAGAGGAGCTGTCCTGCCTTTCATTCAGACGTTTTTGCACCTGGCTCACACTTGGAGTGGAGAAGACTCTGAGCCATTGGCAGGAGTAAAAAGAGCTGTGGATGATTATTGCAGTGCCAACTCATTTTGTTTATAAAACAAGGTTTGTTTCAATTACAGTGCTTATTACTTTGATTTAAAAAACGCACAAAAAAAATTAGAAAAATTATAATCTGAATTTTAAGAATGCCTATAACAGTGGATTTTACGGAGTATTTTAGACCATATTGGCATTGACACAGCAGCTCTACAGCACTCTTGCTGCCACACTTTTACAAGTTCAGAGTTGCACATGAAATGATTAGTGAGTGAGCACTGCACATGATTCAGAAAAAAAAATATTTCTATTGGGAACAGTATGTCTATGTTAGCCTGTTTATGCAATATAGACTCACGTGAATACTTTGATAAAAAGGTAACATAAGCAGACCTTCACCATGAGCGCAATTCGAATGCTTGGTATTCAATTCCCAATTTTGGATGTGAAGCGTTGTTTACAATGTTTGTATGTGTGTGAGTGTGTCCATGGGAGTTCCAACAGAAGGTTGTTGTATTTCTGGATTTCTAATTTGCTATCTTGGAGCTAGTAAGTCAAAATGCAGTCACGACTACTATAATCCTCACTGCCAGGGCAGGTAATGTAATGTGAACTCTCGATCATGACCCACCAATATTTTTATTGCTTTATTTATTTTTCAGCTCTAATATTTTCTATACATTAGGCAACACTATGCGGCCTTTGGGGGAGAACAAAGTTCATGGTTTCCGCAGAGAAATATGTGTGACGAAAGTCATTTATATTAGCCTTGGTCAGCAGTGTAACTGAAGTTTTGGAAAGCAGATGGTGTTATGTAATTGGTTCTTACTTTACTGTGTACATTACCTTGCAGGAGATACTTAAGCTCACAGGAAAAAAAAAAAAAAAAAGTCTAAGATCTTTGTTTATGTTTTATTTTTAAATTGCGTGTTCAGAATGATACTCTTATTTTCCACTTTCATGTCATTTAACTGTCTTGCCTAAAGCTGTCACTGTCAGTTTACAAAAGAGTACTGGCAAAAAAGTCTGCATTTACATAAGAATAAAAAAAAATATATATATACAAACATTTGTAAATGAGAAGAATAAATATTTCAGCAACTGAGATAGAAACTATATATAAAAATGAAGAATTAAACTTAATAAGGGCTATCATTTTTGTTTCCACCCCAGACAATCCATCTCAGCAGCCCAATTAGAGCAAATTATGTTGCCTATGGCAAGATCCTTTAAAAATACTCCTTTCCTTAACCGTATAAACCAATACTAATGTAAAATACAAATCATTATAAGTGATTTGTATAATAAACAAATCCGAGTTTATTTAACTTCTTAACAGACAAGTACAAGAAAACAATAGAGCTGGTTGATATATCAAAAGATGCCTGAAAAAAACATGATGAAAACCACATATTAAAACCAAGGACGTTACCAAATTTAATAATATACTTCCTTTTCCAGTTTGGCCTGAAGTGAAATCTGTAAATCATGGAATACATTAATTTCTCAATGCATGATTTCAACTAGTAATTGTAATTAAATCATTAAAATGTAAAGGTATAGTGACTAAACTTATTTTCAACGCCAGTAGGAACTTTTGAAGGAACATTCTTACTCTCTAAACGAGTTTAATAAGAAAATAAGTAAATGGGAATCTCTACTGACTATCCTTTCCTTTGTCCCTTCTCCTTCAGATTCAAGAGCACATAAAACAGGAAAACACAATTTCCACTTAAAAACGGCTTTATATCGACCGTCACACAGTTTCTATGGAGCTGATCCCTGCACAAATAGTAAATGTTGGTTATGTTACAGTTGTTCTTGGAGGGTCAGTCCAGGGTCCGTAAAACAGCTTGACAGCTTTAAATTGGACATGTAGGGTACAAAGTCCAACCATTGCTCCATTGGACACAGGCGCAGAGAAAAGGGTTATTGTCAGAGTACTCGACAGGACAAGGTGAACCAGAATGCTTTAGGTTTAGTAGGTTCCACGGAATGCCAGGCTGCCGCACTGAAGTGATGGTGGCAGTCAGTGCTCACTGGGCAATGACCAACTGAGGTTGATAATCTAGGAGCAGAGTCTGCAGGTTAATGTAGTGGAAGAAGATTGATAGGGTTTTATGACCTCTTTCTGACTGACCTTATTAGCCAGGAGGAAGATCTGTTTCTCTCTCCTTTGGGGCTGACCAAGCAAAGAGGAGAGACACCGGGACTACTAGAGGAGTCACCCTTTTAAACATCTCCCCGGACCACCTGAGGTGCGGGAATTGGGAGGGTGTTTACCTGGCCTGGTGTTTTATTGTCTGTTACAATGTCCTGTGTCCATGAGAAAACTGTTAATATTAAATTGGCCATAACATTGTATAGAAAGTTTCTCAATATTACTGATAATGTTGTCTCCCTCATAGCCAATGGCACTATGGCTATTACCTGATGTGTTATGGGCCAGGAAGCTTTAGGAATGCCTTCTTCAAACCATATGAAACAATTCATTCTACAGAGAGCATTAAAATAATAGTAACAATAATAATCACAGATGATTGGAAAGTCATGGATAACATGGATAATATTTAAAACATTGTACAACAAGTATACAAATTTTAAGGCTCAGATATTGGTGTTAGTTAAGTATTAACTCCAAACATGTAGCAAGCAGTTGGAATTTAAAGGATTATTGAAGGCTAAAATATAGATATAGAATTAAAAATGTCTATCATATGCTTATGGATCCTAAATTATAAAAATTAAAAATATTGTTTTTTTCCCCCAGTCAATATTTTCGTTAATTGCACTCATTTAACCAGTTGTTCAGTACTATCTCCATATTGAAAGAGCTTTGTTCTGACAACCGCTGATGTAAAACTTTTCCTGAGATTGTATATAACAACATTATCTCACAGCCAAGAAGACAGTGAGATTAATTAATTCCACTCGTTGACGCACTATTCCCAGCCCTGCCTATCAGGTGCATGTTTTAAATTATCTGCAGAATTCTGCTTTTGAAGGTTTTTTTTTTTTTTTTATAACGAGGGAATCCTGCAATCACCATGTCACATTTTGATTTTATATCCAGATTTCTTCCAGTAAATCTATCAAATACTTATGTGCACTGACAAATATTCACGACGTTCAGCGTCGACTCAAAAATGAAAAATAAGGAATTGGTGACGTTAAATATTGCTTGTGCAGGGTAGTTACATCGGAGGGAACAGGTTTTAATTAAATGAATACAGTTCTCCATTATTTATTTATTTTTCCCAGAAGTACAATGTGCCAGCTATGTCACCTATTTTTGGAAACACAAACTGATGAAAAATCTAATGGATTTTCTTCATCATTGTAACTGTTTTTTTGAGTAGCACCACTCGCACCCCCATCCTCAGTACTAACATTATTGTGTATTTTCTTCTATTGTAGTGACAGCTGATGATGGTAGTACTCACTTTTAATTGCTATAGTTGCTGTGCAATTGTTCCTAAATATCCATAGCTAAGCCTATGTAAATATTACATAGACATTTTTAAAACACTATAGAACTTACATATCATGGACAGTAAAAATTACAGCTAACAAAATTGTCAGTAAATTGTCAGACTCTACAGTAAATTTACTGGTTTACAATAATCAAAACCCCAAATTTATTCCCTCACAGGTTCTATCAGCGAAAAAATCTGACTCTAATTAAACTCAACTGCAATCAACTGAGTAATTGCAGTTGAACGTGTTTTGCAACTTCTATCACAAAGAACTAAGATATGTGGTCACAGACCTAGTAACACTGCAGCTATTAAGTAAAAGCATTAATGGATTTGATTGCTAAAAAGTAAAATACAAACATTTAACACAGACTTGCCCGTTAACGATTGTATCGGTTGTATCCAAGCACTACAAAAAAGTGTACTCTTGAAAAGTTAGCCTTTTTGGTAATGCAAAATACTAAAATTGTGTTACAGCAACACACCAATAGTGAAAAATTCTCCACAAAACAAATAAAATAACGCAGCACTTTGCTCATTTTCCCTTGGGCTGCTGCCATGTTTGGCACATTTCTATGGGATAATGGCTTTCCAGAAATGTGTGTGCCTCACATTTAATTTTCCAAAAATGAAATTCTAAGTCTTTTTTAAAAAGTTGTTAAGTATGCATAGTTATAATAGAATCAAAATAGAATCAAGCTACCAGAAAAGAAATAGTGCATGGTACAACTAAACGTTTGTGTATATGGTCCTTTTTCATGACAGAAAAACATTCCCAGAAAAGGTTTCTTCCTTGGTAGGTTGTGAAATTACTCTGTGTATTGCTTTATATCTATATCTTATTGTTATTATTATTTTAAAAAAATATTAATTTTTTTTCCAAAATGAAGTAACCCCAGAAAAGCTTCTTTAAAGATAAAGTTATAAAAATGCATTTTAAAACTTTCCACTCTCACTAAGCCAAGGATGGATGGGGCAATGCATTCCACAGTCTGGAAACAGCCCAACAGAAAGCCTTGTCTGTCACAGTTTTCTACCTACACAGGGATCGCTCATGAGACACCAAATTCTAAGGGCACTGTGTACTAGCTGGTGTGGCAGGAGTGGATCAAATCATAAATATGTAGCCTGAAGCTAACCCATATATGTTTTTAAAAGTCAGTGCAGGAATCTTAAAATCAATCCGACAGAGGACTCCAAAGCAAGTTAAAAAGCACAGGAGAAGTATGGTCTCATAGTCAGGTGTGTTTTAAGACCTGAGCAGGAGTTTTAAATGTGTTGAAGTGTGTTCGTCCACTGAGCAAGGACACACATAGATACAGCATTAATGGATTTATATGATATTAATTACTATAATCAGCCTTTCAGGTGAGATAGTAAAGGTCAGCTATTACTAACGTGGAAGTTGGCCTAGCGGAGGCCATGCATTTCTAAATGGACAATTAGCCCAGAGGACTACCTTTGGCCTTGAGCGCACGTAGTTCGTTTGTGCACCAAGGGTGTGTACAAGCACCTGATTGATTTAGGTGCTAGTAGGAAACAGCATTTTATAGGGGGTCAGACTAAATAGCTTGTACGTTTCTAAACTGTATAATGTGCCTCTGGGAAGGGATGGGCACAAAGATTGCTTAGAGAGTGCAGATGCAGCTCCATTAAACTGTATCCTCACCTGTGTGTCACCTCCGTTACAGGCTGGGAAACTAACATCATGGACAAAGCCAAAGCTGTCTAGGATGTCAGTAAAGCTTTAGAGCTGAAGCAGGGTTAGTCAAAGTGGCTGTAAAAGTAACCAAGTAGTTACATAGCAGGAAATTTAAGAATTCACAAAGGCAGTCACTTATTTCACAGTTAAGTAGGATTTGTAGCAACAAACCAAGATGCATTAACACAACTGGTGGTCTCAAATCAGAGAGAAAACATAAATAATTTAATAAACTAAATTAAAAAAAAATTAGGATAAGCAAAGTATAACAGTCCAACAAAACTGTAGACAAAATAAAGAATGGGTAAGCTGCAAAAGAACGCCCAAAGGAATAAACACAGTGCTTTTAAAATATCTAAATGGCAAGCCACAAATAACAGTGCTAATTTACTTTAACAACCCACAATCTTCTATACATGATTCCAGCTGGAATCACTGCATGCCTAATTATATGCACGTTTGCTCAAACGCAAGAGACTTTCTTAGGAAGTCCTTTCTACTGCAATGCAAACATGCCAACCCTCTATCCACAATTAAGTAAACAAAATTAAACAAAACAATAATTTATTTTGTCAACAATTTTCTCGACATGTGGCATGAACTCCTTTTTCTACAATGCTTAACATTACTGGTGTAAGAACTCAGTCATACATAAACAAATAAACCCTTAAAATCTAAAGAAATCTCAATAATAGTCAAAAATATATCCCACCTGCCCATTACCCATACCTTGAATATAATAATAAAGACAGCAACAAAATCACCTGTGATGGCAAGTATTTACTTCCCTTTTTGTATGAAAAAGTACCAAAAGTATGTTTTATGTTCAACAGTAAAATGAATAAAAAGTCTTCATTGAGGATTTGCAATAGATATTGCATATTTTGGAAAACAACTCAATGTATTTAAGCCATATATAGCACATTTTTGATAAATGTGATGGTATAAATGTCCAATACCCCAAACTTGCTTGGGAAAAGATACACAATAATAAATTCAAGTATAGTCACAGACTTACTTAGCCTACAATCTACTGTTGCCTCTTTTCCCCATTCCTCAGGCACCATCTATATTGATTGTGCTCCACTGATAGATTGTGTGGTTTTTTTTAAAAAAAGGTCTTGGATTGCTCTGGAGATACAACTATCAAGGGTGAAGCTCTTCGGTGACAATGCTAGTGCGTGCGTTGGTTAATTGTTTTTGACAGGGACAGGTCAAAAAGTTACTGAAAATCATGTGTTATGATGTAGCATGTAGCACAGAGAATCTATGGGCATAAGTGAAGTCAAATTCACACCAAATGCAGCAATGATGCCACCAAGATCTCTACTAGTACACATAAATTTGCGCAAAGCAACAGATCACAGTCAGGGAATGGAAATATCATAACGGTTTCATAACAAACTACCAGCCACATAATATATTAATAATGTTAGGTACTGGATAAAATATTAAAATCTATCATCAAAACAAATAATAATAGTAAAAAAGTAGTTAATTAGCCCTATTGACTCCAACTTTAGTATTTTACATATACTAAATTTATGGGCCTGAGAAAACAGCCAACAAATTAATGGCTGCTGCAGCAACTGTTCATGTTTATTTAGAATATCATGAACTGATAAATATTATGACATGATAATCCATCAGAAACAGCAAGTACAATTATATTAAATAAATTGGAACTTTCTCTAAAAGTTATCAGGGAAATCCAGAGAAATGACAGATGCCTCCCAGTCTGTGTCTGTCCCCCTTCTCTTTAGGCTGCATTAAGTTTAATTAAAGTTTGCATTACAGGCCAAAACCCATTGCTTTGTTCCGGATCATCCTCCACACTACCTGGTAATGGCTCTCATCTTTGTCCCAAGACTTATTAAAACGGCACTGACCTCATTATACAGCTTGGACCCAGCTGCATTTTCATTTTTTAATATCAGCAAAAAAAAAAAAAAAAAATAGGAGCAAAAGTAATCTGCATAGAATGTGACAAAGTGTTGAGCAACTGCAAAATGAAAGAAAGCGCTAAGCAGCTATATCCTCCAGACTGCTGGCTGTCAGCAACACTGTGAGCTGCAGGTGCTGCACAGTATCCATTTCAGCAGGTGTACAGGAGCATGTCTCTGCGGCTGGGCTCAGCCACTGGGAGCACCGCTAACTTCTCTCAGATCGAGCAGAATAATTCTGACGACCGCTTATGATTACCTCATTAGGCCCCAAAACAACACCTGCACATTTCAGCTTGTGCAAAACGTGTCTTATTATATCAGAACACACTCCAGATCGGCAGGTGGCCCGGTGGATGCACGCAGGCGAAACAGGTTTCCTTGAGGTACAAACAATTTTCATCACAATGTCGGCCCATTACACATGCCTACTTTACATCAAACGTGGAAATGAGACTTCATAGGTTTGCTCACGGTGGTTCAATTTGTTGTCCAAATACAAAATAAAAATGTGTATTCAGTTCAGAATTTGTGCAGAAGAGTGCAGGTTTTCCATTTTACAATTCAGAGAAGCTACTAAACATCCCATTTAGCAATATAATGCATGCATTGAAATAAATCCAAATGTAATCTTACCTTGACTAATACAATTCAAGCCCATCTGTCATACTGACAATTAAGGATTCATTTACAAAACAACTGCAAAATAAATTAGGTTTGTTACACTTGCATTCTGATTGATGTTAAAATATGCCAGATCGG
>JAOVYW010000029.1:3185578-3198930 GCA_025775045.1 Hiodon tergisus
TATCTTCTATAAAGAGTATTCCTGTGTTCACCCAAAACCCACATACAAATGCTTTTTGTTTTTTTTAATTAAATGAAGACATACATATCTTCTATAAAGAGTATTCCTGTGTTCACCCAAAACCCACATACAAATGCTTTTTGTTTTTTTTAATTAAATGAAACAAGCAGCAGTTTGTGATCCCAGATAGTCAGCCCTGGAAGTCAGACAGGGATTTGATTTACTTTGGTGGGTTATTCTCCAGGGTGCTCAGGTGAAAGCCAAAACTTGATTCTCAAATATAACTGGTCTTCCTGTTATAAGGCCTGGGGGTTTAGAATTCACTTGAAAATGTTGCATACGAACGAAACTCAGTAGGTATTAAAAGTTGTATTTAAACATTTATTTACACAAATAATTAACATTTAGTCGCTCGGTGTTCCAGCTGAGTTGGTGGTGCTGCAGCTGAGGAGGAGCTGAGTGCACCTAGGCCCAGCATCTCCACTGCACCTTGTGCAACTCAAGCCTCCAGTGGCCCTGTCCTCACAGATGCGGTCCTGCAGATGCAAAGAGACACCATCAACGCTACTAATGAGGAATTGAAAGAGATTAAAAATGTTTTCTGTGATATAAGTTGTACATTGAAAGAATAACTTAATAGATAGTGTTATGTTTCCATGCCTTGTTCTTATAAGTGACGCATCACATCCACACGGTGGCGCATGGCAGCTGCATTTGGTTCAGACGCATGGGGATAGGGGTCAAGGTCGGGGCCAACACAACCTACAGAGTCAAGGAAGAATGCCACATTATGTAGCACAGCACACACCCTCACGATGTTGCAGACTTTTTCAGGCTTGTATAAAAGCTTTCCGCCTGAAGAATCAAGGCAGCACCATCTTCCCTTCAGAAGGCCAATGGTGTGCTCCACAACAGCGCGTGCCTGGCCATGCCGCACATTGTAGTTCCTCTCCTCTGCGCTCTGTGGGTTGGCGGAAGGGGTGAGCAGCCACCGTTTGAGGAGAAATCCATGGTCGGCCGTCGCTTGCAATTCCAATTGATGTAGAATGTCTTGATTACTCACGGTTCCGACCTCAAGTCTGCGCCCAACAGTGCTGTTCCTCAATATGAAGGAGTCATGGGTTGACCCAGGCCACCGAGCCACTACATTAGTTGATACCATGTCCGCATCACATATGATTTGGACATTAATGGAATGATGATGCTTTCGATTAATGAAAGCAAATTAATTCTCACTCGATACCCTTATGGCAACGTGAGGGCAGTCAATAGATCCGATTACATTTGGGAAACCGGACATTGCTGCAAATTGCACTTTTTAATTTGCCTGTTCACCCGCCTAAACCCCTTAGTTCCGCTGAAGGGAAATGTTAATGCCTCAGCTTACCAAGACATTTTGGAAAATTCTATGCTTCCAACTTTGTGTAGAAAGGCCCATTTCTGTTCCAGCATGACTGTGCCCCAGTGCACAAAGCAAGGTCCAAAAAGGCATGGTTGGATGAGTTTGGTGTGGAAGAACTTGACTGGCTCGCACAGAGCCCTGACCTCAACCCTATCGAACACCTTTGGGATGAACTAGATTGGAGATTGCGAGCCAGGCCCTCTCGTCCAATATCAGTGTCTGACTTCACAAATGCTCTTCTGGAAGAAGGGGCGAAAAATTCCAACAGACACACTCCAAAATCTTGTAGAAAACCTTCCCAGAAGAGTGGATGCTGTTATAGATGCAAAGGAGGGACCAACTCGATTTTAATGCCTATGGATTTAGAATGGGATGTCAAAAAAGCTGCTGTAGGTGTAATGTGTAGGTGTCCCAATACATTTTTCCATATAGTGAATCTCAGTTTGTTTGGCTATTTATCCAAAATCATGTTTTTTGTGTGCACTCCAGGGAACTCTTGCGTAAAACGTGAGAGTTTTTTTTTTTTTTTTCTCCTCACAATTATCAATTTGAAAGCTTTTCTCGAGTTTCATCCTTCTGCCAACGGAGTCGCAGTTTCTCATTTCTCCAATTTTTGTGTTTACGCATGGGTCAAAGTGTGCGTGGAGGACCGCACATTCTCACATCACGTTTGTTTTTTATAAATCCCAAAGTTCGCTTAGAAACTAGCATACATATTATTTTGTGCGTATGCAATGTTTATAAGTAAGCCCCCTGGACTGGGAAAAGGGTTTGTATATTTTCTTTCTCTAGTTAGCCCACATACACTCAGTGGCTGGTTTATTAGGTACTCAAAACCACTACTGAATAGGACACACTTTGCCTCCAGAGCAGCCCTAATTATTTGGGGCATGTGTTGCAAGTGTTCCACAGGGATATCAGTCCATGCTAATGTGATAGCACGCAGATTGGACATTTATGTTGCAAATAGCCTGTTCCATCTCATTCATATGATGCACCCAAGGTTAGAGTACTGGGGACTGCAAAGCCCACTAAAGTAAACTCTACTCGCTGTTCCTGGAACCATTCTGAAAAAAAATACATGCTTTGTGGCCTACTGGAATTATCCATGTGACTAAGGGTAAACTGTAGCCATGAAGGAATACACCTGATCAGCAGAAATGCTTTGGCGTTAAAACATTGATTAAGTGACCTAATGTGTTTTCAAATGTGCCAGGAAAACTCCATTACATAAGCTTTTTTTTTTTTTTTAAACCAGATAGCAACAGTCTTTGGACTCAAGTGGTTTATGTCAAGTCCTGACTCATGTTTTGTCAACTGTCCAGTGTTCGTGATTATGTGCCCACTGGAGGAGCTGCTTCTTGTTTTTAGCTAACAGGAGTGGAACCTATTGTGGTCTATCTGTATGTTCTTTCTGCACACCACTGTTGTATTGTGCCATTCCCTACCTGTTTGTGGGCTGCCTGTTAGCTTGCGTGATTCTTGCTATTCTCCTTTGACTTCTATCATCAACAAGCTGTTTTGAACCAAAGGGCTACAGCCGACTTAACTGCATCATTAAAATACAAATGGTGAGCCGCTCACCTAATGAGAAAATCAGACAGCATGCTTGAGAAGTCTTAAGAAACAACTGCGGACTCACAGGAATTTAAATAGCATGCAACCTACTAAACTCTTTGTGTGGCCTGGTTCTCCACAGACATGGTATCACTCCACCAGCTACTGAAGAAGGTGATCCTGTTAAGGTACAGTTCAACAGCTCACTTTTTATTCCCTATAGCAGGTTCTACTAGGCCCTTTTTCTGTCTCACTTTACAGAGAATGACTGTTTATTTGTTGATTCACTAATGAGCAGAATGACCCTTCCTTCATTTTGCTAAAAAGTACATTTGCTGACAATCTGCCTGCCTCTCACTCTTAAATAAACATGCTTTTCTCGCTGGGAGCAAGAGAGCTATGAGCCCCTTGGCTCCTGGCCTACTTTTAAATCAATGTTTGACAAAGAGTTAGCCTCCCCTGCTGCTGAAATGTGAAGTATTGAAGCTCTAAGATACTTAGAAGGCCTGGCACACGCTGAGATGGTTGAGGCAGGGCTTACTTTTTTGTAATGGCCATCCGTCTGGAACCACATTGGCCATTAACCCTTTGACGTGTACAGTCATATGTGTGTTCAGGATTTAGTGATTCCTGCAAGTGTACGAACACCCATGCGCGCAAAAAAATACTTCCTCAATTCCATTAATTCGATGCAGATGTCAAAGACATTTACCTAACATACTGGTAAATTAGTAACTAATAAATAAATAAATTGCGGCGACGCATCGTCAAACACCATTCAGCTAATCGTAAATCTGGAAACATGCCTGAGCCTACGGCTTTGTTCACATACAGGTGTACTTGTTGCCAATTAGTCTATATACAGCCTGTTTCCACTCTCTGGTGTCCTGTATTTTATTTAATTTTTGCTACTGTAGCAAGATTTTTTTTTTCCGCTACTGTAGCAAGATTATTACTATTTATAAAACGCATTCAGAAAGAAAATTGACCATTATCAAAAAAAAAAACACAAAATAATAATCCCACAAAATATAGGGCCCCTAGTTAAAATCACGCACAAGCACAGCAAGAGCATCAATTATAAGAGAAAATGTATTTTGAGCACACGCATTTGACACAGAGAGCAATCTAATGACAAAAGTATTAGCCATTTTGATCAAAATAATGGTCATTGTGCGGTTGTTATCCCTGACTTGCTGGTGAGGTTACGTTCCAGTGAGAGGGGTCTCATGAAGAAAGGGGGGATAGAGTAGGAGACCAGGGACTGTATGTATCAAGCTTCTGATTGTGAATAAATGGCAATCCTGAGACTGTTAGTGACTTGCACATTACAATGAAACAGAGTATGCATAACTTATTAAACTACGAATGTAAAATGCAATAAAACCACATGCAAAACTGCACATTCAGTGGCCTTCTTTAATGCTGCAACTTCTATCTTCTTTCTTCAACAGTAGAACTCTTCCTCACACTGGACCGGAAAGCGAACAGCGAAGTTAAATGGGAGACCGCTTTTATTTTCTGAGATGTCTCTCAATTCCTCCTTTTTGTCATTTCAGGTTTAGCACTGTTTATCACTCCTTAGAATCCATGTATAATGAAACAATGCATGAAACAGCCTTTTCAAGTGCAATTGAAGTAAGTCATAAAGTTTGAGTCTATTTGCAATTAAATAAATTGTCACTGGTACGTTGATCAGTTGCTAAGCCAATTTCAATGACCACCAAAATTGCAACGTGAAAAGTAAAGTAAACAAATGTGATCATTTTATTTGTAAACCTTTTTAAAATATATTTTTACTGCTACAATGTAATTATACCATGTATTTAATCATTTCATATACACGTATTGGTTGATACTGTATGCAATTTCATCACCAACTTTTATTTATGGTACCTCGAAATGGTCAACTTGTACTAATAACTTTAAAGTTTTTTTTATTTTTTTTATTTGAATAAATGGAGTCCGGGTGTATGAGAGACCATCTGTGCTGTGTGGTTGCTAGTGTCAATCAGCAAACCAACTTATTATTGATAGCTTTGTAAATAACAGTAATAACATTTTCTCACTGTAACAATTTTTGACATACTGGCACAAGTTGCATTGGGTTTCACAATAAACACCCTTGCACCGACGTGCTATTGGCTTGCCATCTAGTTTTCCTTTGGGAGCGACTTTTTTATCAGTCTTTGTCAGGCGACACTACACGCACTCAAAGCACTCAAAGTGTGACAGTGTGCATGACTTTGAAGTCACAGATCCTGAGTTATTTCCCTAAACTGCACTTGGCAAGCATTACAATTATTACATTCCCTGCAGTACACTGTCAACCCATTCTATCTGATGTGCCATTAAAAAAATGATTCATAAATTAGCAGCACCTGAAGCATAAAACCGGCATGGGCTGTATGCCTCAGCATGACATTAATTGGTCCAGAAATTTGTCAGAATCAGACATAAACTCTGATGAATTTTTCTTATTACTGACTATAAAAGTTAAACATGGCTGCCGTATTCAGGTGATTAACAAAATTAATCTGGATTGAAACCTAAAAAGGTAACACTGGACTCTTTGCATGCCATATTTTAAAATGTTATGGATACATTGCGATGGATAATGCAGTCTCGTATTGTGTTCACTGGTGATACACATATAGTAGATTCTGGCGAGGAGGCAGAACACTTCCCGTTTTAATGCAACTTCCAGCTGACCCTTCCATCAGTACGAACCTGGACAGTGGGTACTGATCAAAGTGTTCAAGAGAAAGAACAACCTCTCACCAAAGTGCAGCACACCATATCAGGTGCTCCTCTTCCCTCACACTGCAGTAAAGGTGCAAGGACAATCCACCTGGATCCACACCTCAGACTGCAAACCTTCTCCAGCTCCGGACACAGCTGGACAAGCAACAATTGGCACAGGCCCACACATTTACATTGACAAACACACCGATAGGGTTGACTTGCTGACAATCTCAAAGTTGAGAATATTTAATCACACGCACCCACCCAACAACTAAGAACCTGTAGAATCTGTAGGCCTAGGGTCACAGTGAAAAAAATGCCACCGTACATGCACCTGAGTGGTATTAGAAGAAGGGGAGGGATATGTGTTGGGAGGGATTTCTAATATTTTGTGGGATTTTGGTTCTTCTATAATTTTAGTGTTTGATCCAATGGTGCAGAAGAGTAATGATATTGAGATGAATGGGTAACTATGAGAGGACAATTATTATGAAAATACTGTTGTGAAACTTTCTGTTAAGGTAACCAGTATTTTGAATAAGATAATGTTTTGGGTGTTTCATTAGTTTTCCCCATGGAGTTAAAGCTCTGTTCCTGGACTTCTGAGGAAACACAAACGGCATTACTAATGCCTAAAAGAACCTCAAGAAAAATCTGGACCATTTACAAACACAATTGCAATGTCCTTATAGTCCTCTTTGGGACTATTGAGATGCACAAATGTCGAAAAAACTGCAGGATTACAAGAGACCAGACATGGCTCTGCAGCTGTTTCTGAAAATAGTATTTTGATCTCTTTTAAGCTATTCTATATGTATTTAATTCTGCATATTTCTCTTTTTTGGCTGATGTCACTCTAGGTGAATCAGGTACACTTTCTTGAGCCAAGCCTACAACTGGCTACCAGTTAACTGAGCCGGATCCTGTAGCCTGGCTGAACTCTCCCCTGCCATGCGTGTGGTGGATGATCGAGGACACTAGGAGAAGGGCAGTTCCCATGTGGAAACAGGCACAGGGAAGTATAACAGGAGAGATGGTCGCTATCCACATGGCAACCCTCCATAACAGAATGGCCTTGAACTTGCTCCTGGCAGAAAAAGGTGGAGTATGTGCGTGGGTATGTGACGAGTGCTATACCTACATCCCGGATGCATCCGAAGACATTCATGACGTAATCCACCAGATTAGGGGCATGTCTAAGAAGGCAAGATGTCTGGAGTCTATGGATTGGCTGTGCACCCTGTTTAGTGCCCGGGGAGCGAAATGGTTTCAATATATCATAAACAATGTGGTGTGGTTTGTAGACATTATCTTTAGGATAATGTTGTTGTGCATCTGTTGTACAACAGTTTTGAGAGGAGACACTTCTAAAATGAATCACAAAACTGAAGTTGAAACTCTCTTAGGAGGGACTAAGGAAGAGGGGAAGCCTTGAAAGCAATGTTAGCGATTCATGTGTGAAATGAATGTGAAATAGAAGAATCCGTCCAGTAGATCAATGCTAATGTTGTGCTAGTAAGGACAAAATGGGGGAATTGTGGAATATTTACTCTGAATCAATATTAACACTGAACCAAAATGCTTTGCTCTGTCATAATAATTACAGACTTCACTTTTATTCAATCCTGAAATCTGAAGGAAGAATTTATTACAAAAAATACTACAACACTATCGCTACACTATCATGGACTGCCTAGATACAATCTCTTGACTCGGAATGTTAAAGGCTTGGTAAACATATTGAAAAAGAAAAATATTAGCATATATGAACAAAGAAAAGTCAGACACAGCCTTTTTGCAAGAAACCCACCTTTTACCACCTGCTCATGAGCAACTGTTCCTCCAATTCTAACTCCAGAGGGGAGGGTATACTTCTTTGTCAAAATCAGCCCTTTCTTCCTGAAGAGATCAAGTCTGATGATAATGGCCAGCAGTTTGTGTCAGATGCTTTCTAGATCAGACAGAGGCGGTTTTAAGTTTTTGCCCCAATTATGACAAATTTATTAATGATATAACACTTAGGTTATCTCTGTTTAGAACCCCAATCTTCTGGGAAGGGGAACTTTAATTGTATATTAGATGCCAACCAAGTTAGATCATCCCTTAGTAGAATCTCATTATCTAACATGTCATTTGCTTTGGTAAATAATACCAAAGATTTTAAATTTCATGAAATCTGGGGAACAATACACCTGATAAGAGCACATATTCTTTTCACTACTGTGGCAAGTAATATCCCTCCGAAGAACAGATTTTTTCTTTGTCACTTCAACTTTGATTTCAAAGGTCATGGACTATGTCTATATGACCAATCTACCCCTGTTCTTTTCTATCTTTTTCTATTGGCCTTCTTCTAAACTTGGATAAAGTACGAATCACTGTTACCTAATCACGTTTTATCACGTTTTGACAATCATCTAGTCATTTTTTCTAAAGTACTTAAAAATACATTAGTTTCTCCTTTAATTGTATGGGATATCTATATCAGAAGAATGAATTTGGCTTTCTCTTCTACTTTTAAAAGACGAACTGAAGAGTACTGAGATACGATATAAAAAGCTGAAGAGGCAACAAATCCATGAATCTCTTATTTTCTTCCAGATTTATAATTTTAAAATGACAGAAACAGATGGAAGTATAACAATGGATCCTCTAGATTAATGAAACCATCAGGGCATACTACAATGGTCTGTATACATCTTGTTTACAACTCAGAAACACTTGGCACTCTGTCAGAGGAAGAAAGGCTAACCTTAGAACAACCTTAGAACAACCTTTCTCTCAGGAGGAATTATTGAACGCTATGGGCACAATGGGAAGGCACCAGGGTTCTGTAGACAATTTAAGTACATTTTATTTTTTTATTTTATGCCCATGATTAATACATGTCTGGGGAAAAAAACAACTTCCCCAATCCATATGTGTAGCAGCCATTAAATTATTGAAAAAAAAAAAAAGTTGACCTCCTATAGGCTAATTTCAAACCTTAACATGGACTGGAAAATCATTGCAAAAGCTTTGTCTTTGTGGTTGGAAGTGGTTAAAATTTCTCAACTTTCTTTAAAAGAATGAATCTTTTCCCCTCATTTATTTGGATTAACAAACCCCCTACAGTATACTTTCTGGTGTTTTATCTGCCATGTGACCAATGTGGCTTGAATCTTCCTAATCTTCCTAATCTCGAATTATATTGTCTAGATTAAGCAATGGTTTTAAAACTCAAAAAAAAAAAAAAAGAAAGAAAGAAAGAAAAAGAAAAGAAGAAAAAAGAAAAAAGTTTTCCCATATGCTTTTAAAGCATCTGCCCTATATTAGCCAGTATGGAAGAAAACCCTATTCAGCTTTCTTTAATGATAAGACATTTATACCAGGGTATGAAAAAAGGCATAAGGGATTTTCAGGACAATCAATTGCATACCAAATATGGTAGTCTACTTCTCATTTCTTTTGATTTTTTTCAAGTTAGACATATAATACAAACAAGGATCTCTGGTAGAGCCCACCTTCTAAAACGGATGTATTGCTTAATAATAATGGAAACAATGGTAATGGTAGTTTTAAGCTATGTAAAGTACTACTGAAATGTTCGACCTTGAATACTAATAATATCTGACAAAAGTTGGAGCTAGTTTACAACTCAAGCCAAACATTGAAGAACTTGAGGATTCTTGAAAAACTTGTCTGGAAATCCACAAGTAAGGGTGAAATGCAAAATGACGCTGCAAAATGTGTCTGGTCGTGAGTCATTGTCTGCATTTTTGGAAATTTGGATACCTTGTGTCTGCTTCTTGATACTTTGTCACACTCACCCTGATTATGTATTTTTGGTACAAATATGAATAAAGATATATTGATATAGCCTTGATAGGTGAAAGAAAATGTATAACAATCAATTGGAAATCAAACTTACCTTCCACACTTTCTTTTCGGTTAAAATAAATTGGATTTATGTACCATTAGATCAGACCTACTACAATAACATGATGTATGTAACATAATCAGGCAACCACATGGAGAGTTCTTAATTATATTTTTTATATGATGTATTGTTTAGATATGACTGAATTGTATTTTAATGCATACACTGGGTGTCCTTGAAAAATCGATATAAATTTTTAAGTTTATGTGTTGAGGCTTGATGCTACGGTATGTGTGTGCGTGTGTGTGTGGGTATGCATGCATCTGTGGACCATAGGTTTGGTGGTTATGGGGCGTCCGAGTGTGACAGCACAAGTAATTTAGTTGAGAGGCTGAGCGTGCTTTTGTTTTTAACACCACGTTTTGAGTTTAAGCTTGTGGAAATGCAGTTTGAAGAGACCTTTGTAATTTTATGTCACTTTGCAGCTCGCTTCGTGATTTTTTTACTCATTTTCTCATTTTGTATGTTGTCCAACTACATTTGCATCCAAATGATAAACATCTACAAAATAGGCAAACATGAAAATTCAGAGTTTATGCTTTCCAGTTTATGCAGGTAAAAAGCCTCAAACTGAACTCACTGGTTCTTACAAAGGCGTAACTGAGCTCAATTACTGAGCAATCACAAACTGAGCAATCAATACTTGTGTTATGTTGCTTATGTGATAAATATAGATTTGTTAATGACCTTCTGGCCCCATGTCCAGTTCACTAAACAATATGTTGCTAAGGCAGCTTTTTAAAAGTCAGTTTCCAAAATAGTCATGTCTGTATTTTTATAATGCTCTCCACTGCTGTTTTTAAGTAGAGTTGTGAAGGTCTGCATTATAAAAATGTTCTCTGGACAACTGGACAACATGATACACTGTTGTACTTTTAAGCCTTTATTGTAGTGCTACAAAGACAGATATTGAGGAACGTTTACAAAGTAATTTTCCCCACCTGAGTTTCTCATTATCATTATTTTGAGCATCATTGAACATTTCCCAAGTGTGGCGAAGAATTAGACTTGACTGACCAAAATGATTCAGTAAAAACAAACAGTTGAAAAAGCCTTTTAATCTTTATCAAGGTGAACAGCCTGAATAGGATGCAAGTTGAATATATGTATTTTTTCAGAATTAGCCTAATTTCTCTGACAGAGCAAATAATTAAGAAATCATCTAGCAAGCATTTGACAAAAAAATCTCACATTTATTTGTTAAACAAGTGTTGTAATTTACATTGCTTTTTTTCAGTGATGGCCTCTTTTATAAGGTTTACACAAAAGACTGAAGTATGCATACAGAATCTTGGGGGGGAATAATTGTGAAATTTGTCAATTTTTCATTTCTTTATATAAATACATTTTCAAACCCAAACTATTGCAATACATTTGGTGGAATAAAAACCGTACTCATGTCAGGTTGGCCTGAAGTCTCTAGTGCACTTTTTGTCACAGATTTAATGACAATTACATCAAATTTGCGAAAGGCATGACTTAATTGATTGAAATAGTGAGTTTTATTAAAACAAACGTATTTTGGCAATGACAAAAGTTATGATTTATGTCATTAAAATCACTGTTCACAATTGGGAATCAGTTGACATGGTTCTTGTATTTTATTTATTTTATTTTGTTCAGTCATACTACAATGAATGAAGTGTAAGAAGAATAAACACATTTTATAACATATGTGCAACTTTTACACAATAGTCTCTTCAAACTTTAAAATTTTCATTAAAATGTCTTTTTTTTATATTTATGGTTGCCATGGATTTATTTTACACTAGCAATACAACAAAATATATACTTTTTTTTGCCATTTTCCTTTACAACACTTCGCAGTACAACTGAGAAAAAATAAGGCCTGAGGCTTGATTGCTAGTGGTTTTAATATCCAATCTTCCCCATGATGGGTGTGACCCTGTTCTAGGATCCAGGACTGTTATATTCCTAAGTATAGTCTCATCAGGAACATATCTAAACAATCACATGGTTACTTTCAGTACAACTCATGGAGCTTGATTTTGTATATGATACAAAATCGGCTTTGACAAGGATAATGTAAATTATATCTGTACAACCTTTGCTAAGTAACTGCTCAATTTTAATGGCCAGGACAAGTTTTTCTCTTCTTTTTTCAGTTGTCAACAGCAGCAGCAGCACAATTAAATACATAGTTGGCTTGTCTTTCATTTTTTTTCTTTTTTTCCTGCTTGTTATATACAGAGTCTATTGAAAACTTTACAGAGGTATGGATCCCAATGCAGAATGCTGTGCACTGTGGAGTGTCCGTCCATGAAGATGAGGAATAAGTCTGAATGGAGAAATTCAGGCCCCTTTCTTTCCAACACCACTCACAAGGGGCTTTGGGTTGGGACATAAGTTTATTCAAATAAATTTAAAGGCTCGTTACCAGCTGCATTTGTCCTTCCCTTACATCTCCTTCAGGGATGCAGCTTTCTTTATTTATGGGAATAATAAATCCATCACTACTGCCATTGTTGATCTGGTAGTAAGCCTGAAGTTGGTGTCCAGCTCCGAGGTTAGGCATGCTTTTGTAATAAACATCATCGTTCTCACTCGTTTTAGAAGGTGAGAGGTCCTCCAGCACATCTGGACTACTCTCAGGGTAGGGAGAGTCTCTTAGATTAGGCATACTAGTATACAGAGAGTCTCTATTAGGGGACTGCAAGTTGTCCTCTGCCTCGGATGTGAAATGAGCAATGTAGCCGTCTATACCCTCTGTCTTCACTTTCTTCTGTGGGTGGTACAGAAGTGAGTGAGTTCGTTGGGGGATAAGTGGGGCCTCCAGCTCCTTGTGGTGCAGCTCCAGGCCAGGGTTGTCACCGTGCACCAAAGATGAGGTGTCAGCTACAATGGCATCGTCTTCGCTGCTGCTTCCACCAACAACTACTTTGGCGGAAAGCCTATCCATGATGTGGTTTTTGCTGGAAGCCCTGAGATTGTTGTGCACAAGCTCAGAGATAATCATTTTCTCAAAGGCTGCATCGTCCAGGCCACTGAGTCCACAATCCACCACCTGCACGCCGTCGCTATAATCCCCATTGCGAAGAGAGTAGCTATTGTTAAAATTACCGTTTAGCGGTAGAGTATCCATTGCACTTGTATCCCTGGCTTTGTTCAATGAATGTCCTGGAATAAGAGAAAATGAAAGGGTTTACATTAGTTACCACCATTTGCCAATTTAAAAAGAATATTTTAAAAGATAATAACAAGTTTAATGCTGTTTAGGACACTGGTGGAAATTTACTTCAATAAGTTTAAAAGGATTTGTTTAGAATTACTTAATATGTTGTTAAAAACTTATAAACTAACTTTATTATATTCAAGGCAATTTTCATAGAAAACACTTTTAGAGGTTAAAATTAGAGGTTACTTTTATGTAACTACAGAATACTTTGCTTAAAGATTTTCA
Organism: Hiodon tergisus; assembly: GCA_025775045.1. Taxonomy (NCBI): domain Eukaryota; kingdom Metazoa; phylum Chordata; class Actinopteri; order Hiodontiformes; family Hiodontidae; genus Hiodon; species Hiodon tergisus. Next base: position 3,198,623 of record JAOVYW010000029.1, read on the forward strand.
AACATTGTTTCAATCTTCTATTTACTTTCATATTTTTACATTGCATTATACATAACTTCCTTTGTCCTGAACAACACAAAAAATGTGTATAACAAATCACGTACACGGAGTAAAGGTACATGTACAAATGTGTAGCCACAAACGGCCAAGCTACCACGTTAAAAGAAGTTCTAAAAACTCCTTTTTGGAGGTGACAAAGGAGGGGAATGGGAATTAATGAATGTATACACAAACAGCCATCTCTCTCTCTCTCTCTCTCTCTCTCTCTCTCTCTCTCTCTCTCTCTCTCTCTCTCTCTCTCTCTCTCT
>JAOVYW010000029.1:3207226-3226283 GCA_025775045.1 Hiodon tergisus
TCGTAATTTAGCATTAGAAAATGTAACTTTTTTCTGCTTATTAATGTGTGCAATTCTGATGTACTTACTTTTTTTTGGAGAAGACAGTGAAATACGAAGATGAACATCCCCTGAAAAGTGTTGAATATCGTAAAGAGGTAAGCCATCACTATGGAGGACTCGTTGAGGAAAAATAAACCGAATGACCAGGTCAGACCTAGCAGGCAGAGTAATGCAAAAGCACCAATGACCCAGGATCTGAAACACAAAGACAGAAAACATATAACAGTATATAAGAAACGATTAAATGTCCCAGAAGAGAGATGGATGTGAAGACTTCGAGACACAGGGGCTTTAATAACAATAGATATAAGATATAAGAACAAAATTTAGCCTATAAATCATAATACACTCAGGCTACATCCAAGTTTAAGAACAGGTATACTTTTTTGCGTAATTATTCACTTCTGGAGATGCAACACGTTAAAATAAATACCAGGTGTTCCACAATAAAACCTTTCTTAAATAGGCAGGTTGTTGGATTTTGCACACATCAATGGCTGAATAAAACCCCTGGTACATGCCATACTTGGATGTAATAATATTGAATACTTTGAGTTTTGGCTGTAAGTGCAAAAAAAAGAAAAAGATAAAGAACACTGGAAGTTCATGGTTTGGCTGTACATTAAAGTGGATTCATATTCTCAAGCGTTTCACTACATCATTTGCTTGTGGGTACACTTTCAACACGTCTACCTTGGACAGCTAGAAACCTGAAGAGATAGTTAGAGACAACGAAAACAAACAAACACATGGTGTCTGAAGGTCCTGCGGAGCCTTCAGACACCTCCGGATATCAGACGCACAACGGTAAACTGGAATGAACACAAATAAAGAGGATGCAAGCATTTAACATAGAATGAGGGACCCCCCCGGGACCAACAGTTCTGAAGAAATAAACAGAAGAGGTGTAATGGTGAAGAGGGTCAACTACAAACTGTGTTTTTCACTAATGTTCTTACTTGATAAATGGCTTATTATCTTCATAGCTAGAAAGCATGACAAGCAGGAAAGAGAAACACAAATTAGACCAGGAGGAGCACAAAGTGGTTAGTAAGCATTTGAGTGATACTTTGAAATCTGTACTTAACAATTAGAAAACGTATGCAAATAATAAATAAAAAAAATCTGTTTTATTTTATTTTGTTCTTCTAAACCTTATTTTCCCCCCAAGTATGTATTTCCATATGCATTGAAATAGTAGTATTGTTATTTTATGGCAAATTTTGTAATGTATGTGTAATGTGTAATGCATAAATTGTGCATGTATGATGAAAGCTTACCCAGGCAAATCTGTATTATAATAGCCGTCACAAACACGGTAATTACTGATGTGGGTGGAAGGATAGGTGGAAAAGAAGGAAAAGAGAAAGGCTGCAGATTAGGTTAGATTACATAAAAGATACAGATTATCTCTTTCTCCATCCATATACAGCCTGCAAAGATGCTAGTCTCTCTTGGTTGCTAAGAATGACACACAATGCCTTTGAGGACACGCGTAGACAAAATGAGACTAAGAAAATGACATCATGTGATTCCCAGAGATATTCATTTACTTGTCAACTAGTTGCTGGGCAGACAGTCCTATTGCAAGATGCCTGCATAGCTTCCACCAACTGAATGTTTAATATTTTAGAATAAGCCCCTTAAGGCTAAATCAGCAGTGCTATGCTTTAAACTGCTTTTAGTTTCAGGTACTTCACCTTAACCATTATGAGAAAATGGAATATCCCAAATGGATAACATGTAAAAGAGTGAGCCATGTTTGTCACTATGGATAAGATAATCTGCCAAACAACGTACAATAATATTAAGTGTTTGAGAATTGGAATTATTGGGATAAAGTTGTTGTTAGTGTTATTATAAAGTCAGCCCAGTTTTTAGGGGTAAGATAATAGCTGTAATATCTTACCACTAAAATGTTTAGGTTCTAATCATTTGCTACGTTAGTTTGTTCATTTTTAATTGTGTTAATTGTGTTCAATAGGTTTAATATATTGATGATGAGTTCCTCTGCCACTAGAAAATGTATAAATAACAAGGAGTCAATTAGAATTTATTTGGTAAATTATATAATATTTTAAACATAAACCAAATAATACTGCTATATATGGGACAGTCGTAAGGGTATATTCATTATGTAAAGGAACAAAAAATATGTATTGTGGGAGTTCTCACTCCCATTAAAATTAAAACTACAACATTTGGACAAACAAGTTTTCAAACCAAGGCTGGGACCCAATCAGAACTTTGAAATAAACCCAATAATTCTATTGATTAAAATAGTATTGAATAAAGATTTATTTTGTGTCTTGTTTATTTTACTAAATAGAGTTAAGGCTAAGTGTGATAAGCGGGTTGCCAAAAGTTTTGATTTGGTCTCAACCCAAATATGTCTGTAGATCTATTAATTATCTGGGAAGTTTGTAATATCCAGATAAATACAATACATGCTGGCATTATACGCAATCATCACTTAAAATGTACATTTGGTGTACAAGAAATACAACAGAAAATAACCTCACACTTACTTTATATTCTCCAATCTGCTGGAATCTGGTTTCAGTGAAGTTGAGTGTTTCACCATTTTGTACATGGTAATTACAAGGAAGATGAGATTAAGCTGTCAAAACAAAATAATTACATAATCAGCATAATTACACAGAAGTAAAAATGAATGACAGGTTAAGGGAAAAGGTGGTTGATTTCTCGTTAAAGTTTCTCCTTGTAGTGTCTCCTATTGTAATTAACATCTATCAGGAACACAGCTCAGGAAAGCAGACTGTGAGCCAACTAAGAAAATGAAAATGCTGCTTAAAAAATCATTTAGGAAATTATATATATTTGGAGTCAAACTTTTAGGAGTTCCGGAAATTTCTCATCATGAATTTGAAAGAACCTTCCTCTGGGAGCCCAAAGTGCATCAGTTTGGTTGCCTCTTTTTATATTACCAAGTTAAACCATCAGACAGCAAGTTGTGGAAAGTTGAGGTTCAAGAAATGTTGTGTTTTCAGGTAATTTGTTTCAGCCTTAAAATCAATATCAACATTTACAAATTCAGAAATTAACTGTGTAGCCTTTTTTAAATTCTGAAATCCAACTGACATTTTGGAAAACGATTACATGACCTGGTGTCACTGTTTCTTATTCTTTACTTTATTGATTCAAACAAGTGTGGTCTTGTAATGTTATATGATGATAATCTTAGGTAATTTTACATTTCACTCCACTAACTGCCTCCCACTCATTCCAACATGTATAAAGAAAATGAACCAACATGTTTTATTTTTCTTTGTCATCAAAATGTTAAAAACAAAGCAAGCAAAGATAGCCACGCAAGACTGAGATGGTAAAATAAGATGTACAGAAGCCTTGTTTGTTTTAAAACAACCACACTGTTCACTTTATCATTCTATCGTACGCCCCTATGCTCTCTGCACATCCGTCTAAACAGTGAATTGATCAATACCCCCATATTACTGCAATCAGCCACTGGGGCACCACAATAAGACTAGTATAAAAGGGAAGAGAAAAAAAAATTGAACAGGGCTTTTAGATCATGGATTACAGAGTTGTTGCATTTTGTCTTCAGCAAGTGGGTTGAAATACACTTTACACTGCCTGCAGTGGTGACATGGATTCGATGAGACAGAGGAACGTGAAACATTACTCTAAAGTAACCTAGATGAACAGCACATGTTCCCAGCCCCCCTCTTTGTCCTCCCTGGGGTCTCCGTTACCTTTCGAGAGCCACTGCAGAGCTACCCTTGCCTCTCCGAATCCTAACTGTTAGTCATGCAGAAGTCCACGCCACTTTGGGACTGTGGAGAAAGCTTTCGAGCAATTGCGCGCCCACTGAACTCCAAGTGAACTGGATGAAATATTAAAGGTGCAGATGGTGTTGTCCAGATGAGAAGAGCACCCCATGATGTGTCATTATCCATAGCTTGCATAAAAAAAATAAAAAAAAAACACTCTTCCCAGGAAAGCTAATGGTTGCGCGTTACTCAACACTCTCATTTTCCTTTTTCTTCATTGAGCTAATACCCCTTGTGTCTTCAGGAAGGGCAACCAACACCAGACTACAACCTTAAAGCACTTACTTTCCAGTTCCGTGCTAGCATTTTTTTTAAATAGGGGGAGGGGAACCCATTTCTGTCTACTTCTCACAATGCATGAAAACCACTTTGGGTCTAAAAAAGATTTGCATCAGACACTGCAGCCTATTGATGCTATTTATTATAAAATAGTAATAGTTATAAAGTCAGTGTCTGAACATTTTATTCTATTCCCTCGTATTGCTTATTGAAATCCAGTATTCCATGTTTTAATAACAACATTTTATTTACAAGCAAAAAAATACTGATTCATTGATTGGCATCTTTCATTATATAAAAAAAAATGCAATTGTTTTTTTCATCTTGGCTCTCACTAGAAAATAAATTGTAATCGTGTACATGAGCAAACTCGAGACCAGCGTTCCTCACAATATTTTTACAAAAAATGTGAGTCAATTTTAAATTGTTGTAATCTTTCCAACAAATTTGCTGATGGAAAAACCTCAGCAGCATAATGGTCAAGGCAGTCTTAGGCAACTGTTTGCAATAAGAGCGCTATAAGAGAGAGTTTTTACAAAGGTAATGATGTGTTATATCATATAACCTTCCTGCCTGAGAAATTTCAAATTACATGATGGGCACTCTTTGTAAGGCTCTACGTAATGTTCACATCTTTCAGAAAAGTTCAGAGGGTCACTGCATTTGTGGACACAACTATAAAAGAGGTAATGAAATCACTTTAAAGCAAATATTGCTCTACCTCCCTCTACTTGCGTGAGGCCAATTTTTAACTGTTACTATCTGCTAGTGTGAAAGATTAAAGGGCAAAGGAATACACAGAAGAATAGCTCCAAGGGCCTGTCCAACGATTTCCACCCACTATTTCATTTTTGAAGCAGAGAATACAACTCCCTTAGGCCTCTTAGTTTTGAGCTTCGCTGGTCTAGAAGGGGATAATAATGTCATGACCAGTAAATAATAGCACGATTCTACAGCACATATGACAGTATGTAAAGTATTCACCCCTCTACAGCGATTCCCTTTTTGTTGAATTCCATATGTTGTAATAATAAATATGTAAATATATATAAATATAATATAAAAAAACGTTTTAAGAATTTTTATTCAAAACGTGACTTCTCAGAATTAACCCTTTATGGGTAAAAGCGAAAAAACACAAAAAATAATATTAAAAAAACATAACATAACATTTTTTCAGGCAAAGACAACCACAGTTCTTATATACACCCAGAAAAGATGGTGTGGAGAGTCAAAACGTGCTACATGTATCAGATTAAAACCATAGACTCACAAGAACACTATGCTTAGAAGTTTTAAAACCCAAAAATTCACCCATAAGAAAAATGTATAAGTACAATATACTGGCAATAAAACTATGAAATACTTAAGCAAGCTGTGAAATATGAAAAGGAGCATTTCCACTTGGAATGCCTGCAGTTACTGCATCGGTACATGAATATCCATTTATCCATTTTCTGAAACCGCTTATCCCGTTCAAGGTCGCGGGGTGCTGGAGCCTGAACACCCAGGGCGGGATGCCGTTTGTGCTCGTATATGGAAAAAGTACATTTCCAAATGCACAATGATATTTATCACTGAAGTCAGTTATTGTAAGCATTCGTACTGGCATATCGTAACATAAAATAAACTGTGTAAGAGAGAATACATACCATGATGATAAAGGTGACCGGTCCTATAAAGCTCCATATGAAGTGATTGTCCACTCTTAGCCAACAACTGAAATAAAAAAAAACAGCTTTATTAAGCACATATCAATTAAAATAAATTAAGAAATAAAAAAGCAAGGTTTTTAATTCCAGCCTCTAAATAAAACCTGCTATGTATGAAAATACTTACTTAAAGATGTTTAAATATATATAGAACATTAGAGTAAAAGACAAGAACTAATGGAATTAGTCCAGTATGTTTGAACAAGCACATAGTTACTAGAAAGGAGATGGCCTTAATCAGGCTTATCATTTAAAGTTTTTCCAGCATAGCACTATTACAAACAAAAACAGGAGTGCCATTGGAATAAATTTATTAACGTAGCATTAGCTCAAACCACAATAAGTCAATAGTATTTAATTATGTAGGGGTTCACGAAGTAGACAAACAGATAAACTTACTGAAAGAATGGATTCAGCTGTGACTTGCATACCCTTTTTCTTTTAGCAGCACTATCATTCTCCACATTGCAAACTTCTCCGCAATAAAATACACTTATATTCACTCACAGACTGCATAAATGTGGAAGGAATTTTGACTGGGACCAAATCAAACCTTTGACAGAAATTGTATTTGACAGAGTAAATCTTATTTCTTTTACTCGTTTAAAAGCACAGGCAATTAAACACTAGTATGCTTAGTGTGTTTAGCGGGTTCCCAAAGCTTCGTTTTGGTTCCAGCATTAGTATAGGTTATTTGGACTTGACTTACGCTTTCTTTGTGCCATAGCTCCTGTAGTCGATAGCTGCAGAGACCCCCACAACTATTGCTGGAACGAGGTAGCCAGACACGTAGTAATATTTTTTGCGGGAATATTCACTCTCAAAAACCTCCACAAGCATAAGGTAAAGTTGGATTCCTTCCAAACACATCCAGGCAAATGCAGCCAGGAAGAAAAAATGCAAAATACCAGCAATAATTGAGCAGCCAATCTGAAATAGATATAAGGACAAAAGTCACCCCAAGCTTAGGGCAAAAAAGCATCTGTGTTTTTATTATTATTATTATTATTTAAAACTGGAAAATTAATTATTCATTAAAGACGACAACAGCATTTCAGTTTATGGTTAATATTTTGAAAGCAACAGTGGAACTATATAGCACGCCTTTTAGATATGCAGGCATACACAAACAAAACTAATTATGTTAAGATTTTGTATACAGTATTTGCAGATTTTTAGATTTAACACTCTGAGAAAATTTGTTTTAATAAAGAATTAAGGGAGTTGAAATTGACTCTTCTTGTATCTTTAATCCGCATCGATGACACTGACCATCCCGTGCTGTGTCAGGGAAAAGCACTGAAGGCTGAGAGCAGAGCCGTGTTTAAACGACTCAATCCGAGATGGAAGCTTTTATTTTTGGTAAGGAGCAGAGGAAATGGATCAGAAAATCAATACTGAAATCACTGTGCTTACCCTGGGTTCTGTCATATCGATACCAATTAGAAAAATTAACTCAGCGACAAAGAGATTGATGCACAAGTTCTTGTGGATGGTGTTGCGATCGCTCTGCAGTCCCCGGAAAAAACAAAAAGTGAAGATGCTGATGGCCAAGCAAACCAGGGAGACAACAATCCCCACTCGGGTGATGACAGTTAGGAGCAGCTCGTGAACTCCGCCTTTGCCCTGAGAAATGAAGTATGAAGCAAATTAATTCATATGCCTTTGTGTAAGTTAAAATAGAGGACCATAATTCAGGTGCATCAATCTAACAGAAACATAATTTATATAATATAAACCATGTACTTTTTATTTGTTGATTTTTTTTTTTTTTTCGAACTTGCTTTAAGGAAAATGACTGCATATAATTAAATTATCTTCCCAATTCTAAGTTTAATTAATATTCTCAATATTGTCAATGTTACAAATTGCTAGAAAATGCATGAGAAAGGGATATATAAAGGCAATACACATAAATGCAACCCACCTGGATTTCGCGATGTGCCATTAGAATGGCAAAGTTAGTGAGGTGGCTACAGGAACATGTTGTATGTGTTTTGTTGGCGTTGAGGAGTTTGCAGCCCTGAGTGGACCAGTGTCCCATCATACTCCTCTCAGAATAGTTCCAGAAGGAGCAGTTTGAGTTGAAATAGTGCTCCGTCTGAAAGTCGGTAAATTTGACAGTATTTGAGAAAATGTTTGTTTTCGAGGGAATTTTTTAATCATTCAACAGACAGAGGAGTATGCATGCATATGTCATTAATTTGGGCTTAAGTAACAAATTGGAATACTTCACTTTCAATTATTTCAGACTAAACTAAAATATGAAACGCTGAAGTACTATATTAAAATCTGTTTCTGCTTGTCTTTCACTTGAAATATCAAAGTATAAATCCAAACTGACAATATTCTATCATCATGGAGACGATGGGCCTTTCATAATGAAGTTTTTGAATATATTTTGGACTGCAAAATGTCCTTGTTATAGCAGAATATAGTCAGATTTCATTGAGTCTAGAAAACCTTAAAAGATGGAAGATAATTGGCCTTCTAGCAATTTTATCAGGCATTGTTTCGCAAATCTAGAAGTTAGTTTCAAACGATCAGAGGAAATTGAATCATTTACATTTTAATGTTGATTATTAAGAATACACTTGAATTCTAATAATTGTCAGTGCTGACCCATTTCATTTTGTGTTCAGTGACTTAAATAAACTCTTGTGTGACGTAACCAAGCATTTAGAAATTCAAATGGGGGGATTCTCTGCCTAGTTGTTCTCTCCCATTGGTTTTATGACCTCTCCATTAATTCATCAGCAGACTCACGTCAATGTGCTCCAGGGTAAACATCACAGGGTCTGTAATAAACACACGACTGGACTCTTTGTTGATTGAGGCTGCTATGATGTGTGAGTTCACAGAAATCGAGTGGTTTCGTCCATTTCCTTCACTGCCAAACTTAATAGTGGCATTTTCTGTACTGAGGAACTGCCCAAGGTTTTTGTACAGAACAAATACCAGCTTTGCAACACCTGGAGGGAAAAGTTTAGTAGTTTAGGAGAAATAGTTTGAGAGGGCAACCTTCTAAAAACACAGTATAAAAGGTGTTAAATTAAGCTATAGACAAGGGAAAAAAGCAGCAATTCTTTGTAACGGTGTCATAGGTAAACATTGTGCACTGGAAGTTTTTAAAGCAGCATCGAAGGAGACCTCACGTTTTTCATGGGGAAAGCAAGAGTGAAATAAAACATTTCTCAAACATTTAATCGCTTGCTGTTCTTGCTTGTGAATTCTGAGAGGTTTAGCAAGTGCTTCAGGCTTACCGTTTCGACTGTTGAGCTTGACTGTATTAGACGATAGCTGAATTGAAATGCCGCCCTTACTGGTCTGGGGAAATTTGAAATCCTGTACCTGGCCATCCGTGCTAAGCACATAAACATCCAGGACTGAATTTGGCAGACCCCAATGATAAAAGAAAAAAATAAGAAAAATAAGAAAAGGGGGGGGGGGTTTACAATCATTTATCAAATTATTGTTGATAACACCCCAGTATTTTAAAGTTTTTTAAATCGTCAGATTAAAATTCTCACCAGAAGTTTGCAACGTTGCAGCTAAATTCTAAGTAATTACCCCAAACTGTTTAGCCAGCATTCAGTTGTGGATCATGTGTAAAACCAAAAACGATACAAGATCGTTGGCAGCGTAAATACTATAAAACCTATGGGTCACACTGTTCCTTATTGGCAATTTAGACTAATTTCCAAACTTTTTGGGGACTTTTGGCAGTTTAAATTTAAATAATGCAAACTACCAAGTTGTTTAAAAAGTTGATAATGCAGAGCACCAAAATTCCACACAAGTAAGAATGCGTGTTTAGCCATGATGCTTTAAGGTTGGCAATGTGCATTTTTCTGGTTCTGCCGTGCCTCCTAATGCCGAGAAGCCTCTTGCATGACGGGGGGCAGGTAAGATGGAAAGTCACATACATGACGGAGCTTAACATTCCTTCTGTCCCCCAGTAGATTTAGGCAGGTCTGCATTTAACAGTTATTTGAGGAGCTGCCCATCTAAATACATCAGCGTTAAATGGTCTGAAGTGTGAAATTACAAGGTAATGGAATCTATCCATCAGCCAATTCGCATCTATAATTCTATAATTTTGATGAAACCTGAATATGTTTAATTTCCTAATTTTTTTAATTCACCAGTCCTGGACTTATTCCCTGACAGAGGCACAAACAACATTTTCCTTTTAAGAAAAAAAAACATGCATTATTTGGTGTTTTTTCTTTCTTTTTGTTTCACAACAATTTAAATATATTCCGAGAAACCAATGAAAAGTATAGATGATATTTCCCGGATATGCTTCTTATTTGTTTATTGGGAATGAAATCACTTACTTATATTCTCTGCGGGTACTTTCACTATAGCTGGTTCCATTAGATTGTCAGCTAGGACAAAGGCTCCCTCCTCCAAGGTATCGAGTAACATTGTTGCGGCATGTGTCTGCTCTGTAGAGTTCATATCTTGCCAGGATTTCAAGGCTTCTGGTCTCAGAAGGTTGTCAACCGTATCTACAATCGCCTGAGCCCACAAAGCAGAGAGAAATGTCAGCACATCAATAAACAATGACTTTTCAGCATTTCAGCAATGGAATACTGGCACAAGCCAATGACAAATCACACATAATATAAAAATGTGCACAAAAAAATAACTAAATAAATAAAAAATTCAAACACTTGAATGCCGAACATACAGATTAAATATATACTTTAGCTTGTGGTGGCAGTCAAAATTAACCACTTCATTTGAATCACTGTGTTAAAAAATGTAAATAAGGACCTCTTTTATTGGATTTCACAAATCAGCTGGCAGCATTGCATTTGTTAGTTTGCCTATTTCTCCTCACACCTGTTTTGTCTGCTTTGCTGAATAAATAAAGATATTCAATTCTGCAAATACACCTTTAATGCAGATTTATGTAAAATCATTGCTGAACTTCATGATTCTGGTCGTAATTTATCATTAGGCACATACATATTTCATTCACTATTGACTATGAAAATACCTATGTATCAACAGAAATGTGCAATATTACAAATGTGGTTTTTGTTCTGTAAGCTTTAAAAGCTTTAGCCTAATACATTTAATATCTTCTCACTACTTCAATGGAATTTGACCTTGTAAACAGGTTGAAGAAACCTAAATATCTCTAAATGCTAACAACGGTTGAGCTAGAACCAATAAGTATAAATAGATAGAAAATGACTTTGCCTTGGTCAGTCTTATTAGTCACAGGGAGCTGTAGATCTGTGTTTCTGATTCATGGCACAAATAAACATCTGCGTTGAACTGATTCATTAACTTTCTTAATTTGTACGTAGCAGATGAGAACAAAGTCTTAAACATAATTAGCAATGGGCAGAAAAGATTTTCTTCACAGGTAACGATTCAAAAAAGATTCAGAATGGTGAAAACAATACAGTAACTGAATGCAAAAAAAATTAATAAAAGGAAATAAAGGGTTCCAAAGGTAAAATGCAAAACACATTTTTACAAATAAAAAGTCCTACGATAAAAAATAAAAAATAAAAACTTGTAAGATTGCACGGAGATATTGTCAGAAAATGTTTGCGGCTGCAAATGATTTCCCAGCCATTTAGATCACACCTCTGGCTGTCAGGACAGAGCCACAATTATGGCTGTGGGAAGGCAATTATTCATAAAATGTATGAAGCGGAGAGAGGAGAGAGGCGACGTAGCAATGCAAAAAAAGGGGAACATGCGGCAGAGCAAGGGCAAGGAGGGGGAACGGAGAAGCAGAGTGATACAGTAGCATGGCTGAGATACCTTCATGTATGCCCTGCATGTCCTTTCTCGTTTTTGAAGCTTTTTCATTAAAAAAGGGAGAAGAGATCAAAAAAAAAAAAAAACACACACACAATTAGCACATTTAAGGGCACGTTTTCAAGGCTAAAACTAGATAGCCAAGCTTCTTTATGCCCTATTGATTCCTCTCTTTCAGCTGTTCTCTTATTCTACCCATTGCAAGTAGAGGCTACTCATACTTACAAAAACAGCAAGCCAGAAAAAGACTCTTCCTAGATTTTCAAAGCCAGAAAAGACAACTCATATTATTATCTCCATCACATAACTTTTATTAAAAAAAACAATGTTCTGCAAATCCCCCTTTTATCCTCGAGTTCTGTTCCCGAGAACCATGACACTTTCTAAAAGAAAGTTAACAGAATATATTTGTTCCATAAAAAATTATAGTAGGTGAGGAGTCACAGAGCAATGCTTATACAGGGAAAGACTAGGATGAGCCAGCAGCACCAGGATGCACAGTGTCTACCTCAGCTGTGTCATGAACTGTCAAAGGTGTTTGCAAGACTTTGCAACACAGAAAACTGCTCCCTAATTAACGTGCATGGCTGAAATAATCAATACTAACAAAATCAATGTTAAAAGATTTCCCCCTTAGAAAAACGTAAAACATTTTAAATTTCTACTGGTCTACACTATGTAAGTGGCTATTAACATTTGGTCATGTTATATTACAAGCAATCTCCACAACCAAATTCCAAAATTAATAGCAGGTATATAAATTGCTTAAGGTTTTTTTTCTTCTTCTTCCAAAAGGCAGTATCTCTTCAATTACATAATAGTGCTGCAGTGCTTTGAAACCTGTGCAAAACCTGCAAAAGAAAGTCGATAACAACAATAACAACAAAGAAGACCTCCAACACGAGAGAAAAAGAACAAGAATACCTTGTTAAAACTGCGACCTGCAGAGTCCTTTTCACTGGGCCTCAGCTCTTGCAGCTGAGCGTCCAGGATATCCACCAGCTGCTCCATTAGTCTCACCGATGAGCTCACATCACCAGCGAAGATGGGCCCTTTCGTATGCTTGGCCAGCTCATTTGCAAGGTTAGCCGCGTTTTCTCCGCTCCTAATCTGAAGTGATATAAATGACCATTTCAGCATGGTTCTTTTGTCCAAGCGAGGCACTCCCCAATCATTAAGATATATTCATGCTGTAATTACATATTTGTTTACAACATTATACATGATTAATCTGTGACTAATTGAAGATGATAACATTCCTTCAACTTCTTACCTTCTAGTACTCAGGTTTTTGTTACATTGTTGTCATAGGTGAGAAAAAAATTTATCCCAATGCACATCTCAGCTATCACAAACGACTGCCGCACGTGAAACACGGGAGAGTATAATATAATCAAACAACTAGGGACATTTCTAATTTACAATAAAAACTAGCATGTTATAGTGGAAAACTAGCCAGATCAGGAACAGAAGACATGATTGAACTTCGCAAAAGAAATCATTTACAAAAGTAACAGTGATCAAGGTCTGACAAACCTTTTGGGCTACTTGGTTCACCCAGTGGGATGTGCAGTTACTGAGATCAGGCCCTTTTGGATGCCAGGCCCCAGTAGCAAGCACACATAAATAGGAAGCAGTACCTGAAAGAAACATTGAGAAATTACACGCGAACCCAACAAAAACTACATAAAGCATTATGTAAAAATAGTTTTAAGGAACAAAATGGAACAAAAACGTATCATGCTTTCTACTGAGATGAAAAGACAAAATTATGGTAGCACATCTTATAACCATGTATTTCATTCTCATTTCTTTAGAATAATTGGCAACCATGTTGTTGCATGGTAATTTGTAACTTTGACTGAACAAATGCTTATCAAGAACCTCTCTGCTCTATGATAAAATACTCTCGCATTTGCACAAGACTAAATATTTCAACAAAACCATGTTACTGAAGGATCCTTTAATTTGAGACGACACTCTCCAAAATTCTACAGTCATTAAAGAAAAACTATCCTTAAGCAAACAACTGTAGCATTTTAACCTAATAGAAAAGGGGCAAATACTTGTTTGTGGTTGTCCAATATTTTCATTTTTGGATTTAAGCCAATGCAAATTTAATTTAAATGAACTTTTCCTTCATTTAAAAACAAATCAATTTCTTCTGTTTTCATGAAATACCCATGTTCAATTACATTATTGATTAACAAACAAACCAATGCTTCAAAAACTCTTTGGATTAAAGGTCTTCAAAGGTTTTTTTTTTTTCCTTAAAATTTTTAAATGATTATGTTCACTTTTCTATTTGTAATAATAACTTGAAAACCCAAAAACTAGAACAAGGTGAATGAGTTGCATACCTCTGGTTCCCTTGGGGCAAGGTCTTTCCACTAGCATTCCCCTCTGTGTCTGGGGCCATGATATTTCCCTTTTTTCCGTTCCTTCACAAAATCGCTCCGGCAAGGGAAAAGCGTCTGGAGATGGTGGGGCTATGGTTTCCGGAGTTTCTGGTGGTGGCTTAGGACCCTTATTTCCTTCCTTTGGGCTGGCTGTGGTTGTGGTGTTCTCCAAGCCTTTGTGTGAAGTAGTGGTCGTGGTAGTGGTTGTAGTAGTTTTCAGAGGTTGAGGGGAAATCGTTGCTCCTGAGAAAGTTAATACTGAAACAGGGAGGAGAAAGTAAAGGTATCACAGTTATTACTTTGTAGATAAATAAAACACAAACAAAGGGATCGGGCACTTTTAAAGAGCATACAGTGGTCTAATGCCAAAAGTTATTGTAAGCCAAGAAATTATTGGCCTTGCAGAAAACCCTGGAAAATGTTTTGAAGAAATTGATCACTTTTCCTGATACTCAGTCTATATTGCATAAGAAAATAATTACTTCCTGCCTGAAATTCTTTATTGCTTGACTGATTTTAATCCATGTCCATGGGATTAAAAAATAAATAAAATCCAAATCAAGCCGTTTTCAAACCACTCAAAATAGAAGTGTGGGTGGAGATGGGTGGGGGACTGTTATCGCCCCCAAAAAATCTTTAGACAGCAAGCACTGACTCACATAATGGGTCAAAGATGTTGCAGGCCTTGAACAAAAGTAAAGAAAAACTATAAAATCTGATGTATACAATATATTAAGCCCTCAATTTCTCAAGGCGCTCCATTGACCACATATATGTGACTTAGCCATTCTGTTCAGCTATTCATTTATTACAGATACAGTGCATTACAAACAATCTGTCTACCCGCTTCCAGTGTAGGGAATGTAAACACGCTGGATTACTATGAAAGGTCGCATGAAAATTATGACCACCTTAAAATAACTAACACGTTAACATAGTAAGACTTGCATTATCCCAAGAAATACAGCCACCAATAATTACAAAAATCATTATTTCTTATTAGTAAAGGAAAAGTGAATGTTCACTGTAATTGAGTAAATTAAGATACAGAGTCAGTTAAACATGATGCCAAACCCATCCTGATGGTCACTGCCATTGTTAAACCGTTCAGATTGTTCCCTGCAATTGGTCCACAGAGCCAACGCTTTTCACTTCAGCAGGGTTTGTGTTGGTGTGAGAAACACAACAACTGTATAATCTCATTATTATAGGACATGGAAATAAAGACACGCTATACCAAACTACTGCAGTGTGACGCAAAACATCTAAGCTGGGACAGACTCTTCCTAAACAATGTCAAGGGTAAATAGGCAGCTTTTGCAAACCAACTGATATCTTTATGTAACTGAAAACAAATAGAAAAACCCCCCCACCCATATAGCAATGTATACCAAAACACAACTTAGGCTGGGACCATATAAAATCTTTGGCAACACGCTAACCACACTTTACACTCCATTATATTTTTAAGATTACGTCTTAAGTTTTTTTTTTGCAAGTAGAAGAATTGAGACAAAATGAATACTATTACTATTAAATACAAATATAAAAAGCATGATTGGCAGGTTGCAAAAAATTTTATTTGATCCCAGTCTCAGTGTCTATAAATATATGTACATTGGTGTGCCGTTACCAATACGCAGATAGGCCTGTTC
This sequence comes from Hiodon tergisus, assembly GCA_025775045.1. Classification (NCBI taxonomy): domain Eukaryota; kingdom Metazoa; phylum Chordata; class Actinopteri; order Hiodontiformes; family Hiodontidae; genus Hiodon; species Hiodon tergisus. Next base: position 3,222,916 of record JAOVYW010000029.1, read on the forward strand.
TAATTGAAATAACAACATTATATTTCTTTCAAAGGGAGAGGAAGATTACAAGCAATACGCTACTTTGCTAGGGTTCATCCCACAATCTTACCCAAAGAAACCAAAGCTGAAAGCTTGTTTACAATTTGTGCTTAACTGAGGCCAATGCGTAGTTGTGTGGATGAGCGTGGGTTTACACAAGGTAGCATAAATAGTTAATTTTGAAAACAGGGAATTTGCTGCATTATTAACACAAAACAAAAACAAAATCAAATAGCAAATTCTAGTTATATTGGCTCCGGTGCGTTCATTCCAGCAGTCTTGCTCTGGTAAACGAAACATGCTAATTTAATACGACATATACGACATACGACGGATAAATATTCCTCACTGGTGCTAAAGGAATCTTTTAATAAACAAGTCGTTATTGGATGTCCATGTGGTAATTACCTATTAATGGAAAGGTAATCACAGACAAATTAAGCGGATAGTGGGGAAAACGATCAAAACCCTGCTCTTTGGATCAACAAGGCCAAGTGCACTATTTGAGGGTAAGCTAAGGAGCAGAGAGATAAGCCACCTGCTTCAAAAGTAATGCCACAACGCTACAGGGTAGGGTACAGTGTAATTCTGAACCATCATCTAAACTATAAATTAAATATAATAGAATTATTACAGTAAAATAGTGGAATGAATGTTGTGTGTTGAAATGTAAGATTTTAAGCAAAGGGTTACATAATTAAACAGACACTTAGTTGGATGTCTGTTTCTAGCGTCATAGTTTATAGCTGTGACATATTGATTGTACTTTTGTGTGAAAACAGAACATTATAATCAGGCTTGGGTGCCATAAATACTATTCTTCAAATAACAGATAAATCCCTTCACTTCTAATGAATGCTACTCCACAGATGCCAGCACCACGACTGCATTTATTTGCAGGGTTTTGTACGCCTCGCACATCACAAGCAGAAGCACAAACTGCACAGGACTCCATTTGTGTGATTTCTGCAGACTATAGATTTAAGTGAATGAATTTGGGAGGAGCCTCATCTTGTGATGTGCCCTAAAATGGAAGCGATAAATAACATGGAGATCGAGATTAAGAATCCTCTTTTGCGAGAAACTGTGGTTTCGGCCTAAAGAACAAAGCGTTTTAGGTATGTTGTTCTTCTAGTTGCCGTGTTCAGCACTGACATGTTTTCATTGTGGGTCAGACAAGGGCACATGCAAAGAGATTACTAGTGTGCAAATTAGGCATTATGTCCATTCCAAAACGCAGCAAAATTTCTCTCTTCTCGCTCCTCTCTTTAGAGGTTGTTAAGTGCTGCCTAAAATTGCACCATTTAAATCGACAGGTTTACCTGTTAAAAATGCTGATAAGCTTGAATATTAAAAAATCAAATAAAAACGTTTTTTAATACATACAATACAGTAATAACATCTGTGATGACATATAACTGAAATTTAGATTTAATTTATTAGTTTGTAAGATGTTTATTTTCCAGGATGTGATACGCAACTATAAATAAAGTAATTACCAGGAATAAAGCCAGGATGTTCAGGAGTGGGTATAACATTAGAGCTTGAATTCACCACTGGATTACCATGTAATTCCTGACATTGGGGTGAAGTAATTATTTCCTTCACATGTAATATAAGAGAGAAACACCAGAGGACTATGCTGGTGAGTTCTAAGCTGAACAGTAGCTGAGAGCAAAGAGCTATCTCTGGCCGGTGCCTGAAGTCTGAAGTTTTGATCAGGGGCCAGGTGCAAATCTCTGCCAAAACACGGGTATCTACAGGGACAGGGCCTGATGACTGCAAATAACAATGTTGGTTGCTTTTAGCAATTGCAATGACATAGGCCCAGATCAATGTACACACTAGACGGGGAAAATGACAATGGTAATTTTCCACATCAGTACATTTCTTATGCATCGTGTCCACTTGGATGCATCCCACATTCATTTATTACTTTCCAAACAACCAGTGATATCTTTAACATTTTCCTCAACACCTCTGTCTCTTATCCTGCATAACATAGGTCATGTACAGAGAAAATTTACAATTCTGATTCAGGTTATCTTGGATTACAGCAGGGTTTGTTACAGAAATTCAGTTTACACCTGTTTTAATGGTAGTAAATTATATTCCTGGTGAACTGAATTTGTGCATGCGTAAGACATTTTTACTTTATTTTTATTGAAGTTAAAATGACACTGTCAGTGTCAAAATGACACTTTTTTATTATTGTAACCATTCGTTCATTTTATAATCGGTCAATAACTGAAAACCAATACTTTGAGAAAGAGCGAAGTATTGCATTGACAGCTGAGCTCTAAAACGTGTGAAGATATTAACCAAGCGAGCAGAAATTGCATTTGCGGAAATTACTATTAATGACAAAGGAATCATTTGTTGCTTGCTCACCCTTATGCGCCTGTTGATTAGGAAAAACATATATAATTTAACCTTGTTTTTTACTTCAAGGCATTAACGGCACTTTAGAAAATATAATGACAGAATCAGAAATTATTCCGGTGTAAATTTAACTACAGTGTTAAAGAGATCCTAAACCAAGAAGAAGAAAAAACAAGCTGCAGTTTAGTTACGGATATCCGTTTTTTCTTTTTTTCTGAAAATATATTACTTTCTCTACAGTTGTTTATTATTTCCTTTTTATATTGTCTGTATTTAAATATCAGCAAAGAATAATTTATTTCCCTCAGACAGTTAAATAAACTAAGAAAATATCTAATTACCAGTGTATTTTATACTGAAAACATTCTATTTAAGGGAAGAAACTGTGAGCTGTTATCTTCCTCTCTACATCACTCCAGTTTACTATGACCCTGTCCACATTTAATGGGTCTGCCCTGGTTCACCTCAACATGCTTGAAAAATTTGTTTAAAGTTAGGCATAACATGTTGGTATGCGAACGGGTGTGTAGTGTGCAAATTGTATCAAAACATACTAATATTAAGCTAATCGCTTACATTGCTCATTTGAAATTTTGACATTTTAAAATATTGCTCAGGAACGCAATAACCTACAATCGTCATGTGGATGTCACTGTTGATAAGCTTTGAGCCAGATTTTGACTCGTAGCCCTAGTACCTAGTAAGAACAATGACTATAGCACATTTTTGGAGAATGAGTATGAGACTATAGATGAGTATACATTTTTTTTGAGTATAGAGACCACGGTGTAATGTAGTACTTTTAAATTATTTGTCCCAGTTGCTACCTCTTGACGCCAAATTAAAAACTATATATATATATATATATATATCCCATTTTAAATCCATAGGCATTAATATCGAGTTGGTCCCCCCTTTGCAGCTATAACAGCTTCCACTCTTCTGGAAGATTTTGGAGTGTGTCT
>JAOVYW010000029.1:3226383-3239540 GCA_025775045.1 Hiodon tergisus
ATATAGAAAGAGAGAGAGAGTTAGAGACAGAGAACTAACATTATGTTGCCACTTCCTGCATACCTAGTATCAAAATAAAACGTTTTCCTTTTCCAAGAAGCAAGAGAGTGATCTACACAATGATTAAACATTGCCTCAGATATATTATCGTCAATTAGTGTCATATTGTGAAGTGAAAAAACCAGGTACGGTATAATACAATTCCCAGAAGTTTCAATGGTGCACTCAATTAATAGTGATATAGTTTAATGTAGATCTAGTTACCCCACAACAGGATTAGCCAAAAAGGTCTTCTATTCTCAGATTAGGGATTTACCTTCGCCTAAATTATGTGCTTGTGACTCATGCATGAGTCTCAACAACATCTACAATCTATGAGATGATTGCGTAAAGCTCATCATTATTGAGTATGGTCAATTTCTGACCCAACCACGGGCATTCCTCTAGGCCACAGATATGAAAGTGAGCTAGTCATTGTGCTTGAGACCTGGAACCCAGGGAGCCATGGGCAAATGGAAATGAACGAAGAACCGTGAGAAACTCCATGAGCTTGGTCCTGCAGTAGAAAAGCGGTATATGGCTGACCTAGGACCTTCACCGCATCCACACATTTCCTGGCTGAAAACGACTTTAAGTCACATCAAAACGCTGCCCTAAATCTTCACCGGACACAGGGCCTTTGTGAAGTTTTGACGTTTTCACATTGGAGTCAGCTACTGAATACTGATTATACATGCCAGTAGAGTTGGATGAACAGATATTGCAGAAAATGAACTCAATATAAACAACATATGATTCATTTACAAGCTTTTGCTTAAAAAATATACGCAAAATTAATAAATGTTTATATGTTAAACTGTGGTAAACTGTGTGTCTTTTTTGCTTTTCATCAGCCCTGGATTCAGGGTAATGAGTGTTAATAGTAATAAGGGTTATTATATCCTCAATAAAAAAATGATCAGACATTTTCCACTTTCGATGGGTAAATGAAAAACCTGTGGCTTTAAGATGCCCCCAATGAATGTTAAAATTGCTCTGTGAAGTCTAACTGTTCTACTCTAGAACATCTCATTCTTCACACCTCTCAATATGTCTTAACTGTTTGTTTAAAGACCTAAGGGGACTACCAGTGAGAGTGATCTATTGTTGCCCTAAGGCAGTCTATATACCTGTCCAGACAGGTAATATTCAACTGATGAGGTTAAATCTCCTTTCTCACATTGGGAATGGACCTCATAACATTAGTGAAGAATGTGGAAACCACCAGCACTGTAAATCACATTAAATCCCTTGGCAGTAATCCCTTATGATGTGCTAGTAGAGATTTAGATTTTCTTTTTTTTTCTGCCAAGCTCACTTTAAGATGCTTCATATACCTTAAAAGGCTTCCACAGCGTATCTAATATGCATTACCCTCTAAATTTGGGAATGGTCATCTGTAACCTTTGAAGCATAGCCAGCAAAATATCAAAATAATACTGATACAGCTGCTATTTAAAAATACACTTTACCACTGAATTCTGCAAGCAAATGATGACTGAAATGCTGATTACCTTGTGCAGGGTCGGGTGGTCCAAATTCCAGATTATATCTCAATATGTAAAAATTATTCCATACATATAGCTGGTTGTCTCTGGGATTGTAATCCACAGCTGCAATATACTGGTACTGGTTGGGAAAGTGAATATCTGTAAACTCCCCATGGTTTTGTTTAGTGTTGTAAACATAATCTATTAGGCTTCTGCTGACTTCACTGTCATTGTCTTCGTATGTGGATCTTACTACGTACAAGACTCCACATATCATTAACGCATTAGAGGCAGAGCGTTTGTCGTAAGTTGTCTCCCATGTAGCTTCAAATCGCAAGGTGTAAGGGTTCAACTGACTGATGACAATCATCCCATTGTTCTGCTCAGTGGCATAAATAACCCACAGGCCATTCTCATCCACAGCCAAGTCAATATCAGTTTTTCCACCCCACTTGTAAGGAGAGGTGTCGTGATAGTTGGCGTTATTGATGATGGCTTCCCCACTTTTGATCCGAGTCCTCAAGTCAAACTTCACAATGTTTCTGGTCCTCTCCTTGTTAAAAAAAACAGCACCATCATACACCACAAATCCAGTACCGTCCACCCGATGGGGAAGCTTGTACGTCGTAGTTTGTCGAGCATTTTGGAAGTCTTCTAGCGAGGCATACTCAATGAGAGTATCAGTGCGATAGGGAGTCCAGGGCATGAAGTAGATTTTGTCGCCCGCTTGAAGGGGGTCTTTACACCACGCCCCTGCTTGCTGCTCCGCCTCAAAGAGAAAGGAGGCATCTCCTACTGCTTTCAGTGTCCCAGGACAAACAAAAACTAGTAAAGGGAAAGAGTGAAACAAGAAACAAATTTAGGTCAGCAAAACACTCAATAGTGATGAAAAAAAAAAAAAACTAAGACATACCATTTGGAGTTACATTGTCTTGGTAAATGAGTAGTCCAGGCAGAGTGGAAATAAATGTATCGGTGGCCAATAGACTTAAAATTCCATATATTGTCAAGCAGCAAGGGGAGTTTGATAAAAAGGGAAAGTGAAGTTGTAAAATAATGGATTCTGTATTAAGGAAAAAAATCAGCAGAATGGCTAATAAAAGGAAGCACTGCTTCTTAGACATAAATAGTACAGAAACACAAAGCAAGGCAGAGAAGAAAACCAATTCTCCTGTAAATAAATACAGCCAACTAAAGACACTTGGAAACAGCAGGGAGGTTTAAAGAGCAGGATTCATCATGTCTGTAAATGAGCTTGTCGGTTACACGATGTTTAATCTGGTATCTGAGAGCCATTTGGTTACTAGTGGTGCAAATCACGTCCTTTACAATTTATAAAAAAAATTAAAATCTCAAAGTTGTTGGGGAATAAGGTTTGAGAGTAAGTGGGGGGAATAGGATGAAAGAGGGCATAGAGAAAACAAAATACAATAGAAGTAGTGAACTTAAATAGGCCAAGAAACCCTGTTACCATGGCATGCTATGGAGAGGGTTTGGAAAGCCAGGCAAAATAAGATGGTGTTAACAAGAGAAAGCACCAAGGGGCATGGGTAAGTAACACTAAAGAGCCCAGCCGCTAAACCCCACTTACATATTTAAGCTCCAAGTGTCAAAGGATCATTTTACTCCCGTTGTTACTTTTTACTGACCTTATGAGGAAGTTTTTCTACTGCCTGTCAGGATCAGAACACCAGAGTAGGGATAGGACGGTTTACAACCATATGCCACAAAACAAGGAGCTAGGGTTTGGATTGTGTCAGTTATTTACCTTTTTGTTCCACTTCTATTTTAAGCATTGGAAGAGAGAATGAAAAGGGTGCAAGGAAAAAAGAGATTAACATGAATTTACTGGCATCTCTATTGTTACAAATGCAGTAACACATTTTATGAGACAAGGACATAAAGAGGAATACCTGTTGTGTAAAGGAGGAAAAGAGAAAGAAAATTTAAATAAAGCACAGCAAGCAGCCTTTGAAGAAAGAAATGGGTTAAAGAGAGAGAAAGAGGTATAAAAGGACAATGTTTTTTCATTAGGACCGATCTGAATGCCAGGGTTTAAAATATAGACATATAAGACAGGCCTTCCCACTTTGAGTCTGCTAAAGCATGTTTATATGCCATTTATAGGGGATGCTATATATATATATATATATATATATATATATATATATATATTGTCCTTTTAATACCATTCACACAACATACAGCACAGCCACATCACAGACTACAACACCAACATCACTAAAACACACAAGTTGTAAGAGCAACTTAACAGTAATAACAATTTCACTGTTATATCTGTAAGCTAAAACATGTGGCATGTGCCTCCAATCCATAACACAGTGCAGGTGCAAAAAAATAGCAGTGCCATATATTATCTAATGTCCTTCGCTGTACCTTATTTATCTTTTTCTACAGTTGAGACAGCAGAAAATTAGTCAAGTGACTGTTAAACCACTGCGGACCTGTTTATAGTAACATGACAAAAAATCATGATCTTTGAGTTAAATAATTTACATAAATATATAATTGGGATTTTGTTCATGCATTGAGCCAGCCACAAAATATGGTACATGATGGCTTGTGCAAAATCCGTAGGCGATGTCCCTTAAAAATATGACTTCCATTATATTTAAATGTCAGTGATTGACATAATGCACAATGAAGATTGGTCTTAAACATTAGGGGAAAATATTGCAAATGTTTATGCAACGTAGGCCTATGCCCAATTTACATAACATAACATTAACATATCTGTGTATCTTTACATTACGGTCCCTATGGACACAATAAAAACATCAAACAATAACATATACTCAAAGCTAAATTTACAGCAGACATTTATCAGAAATAATATATTGTTAATAATGTGAGAATACTGAAAATCAAGTGTACATTTCTAAAATATACCCTAACACATCCATGATGACTGTTTGTTTCTGTTTCATCCAGAACCATGTTTGGGTATCTTAGCTCCCTAAATATGATAGGAACTAAATAAGCAAAATTAAGTGCAGCAGTCTCTACATAAACTCCAGTACAAAGAGGCTAGATGTTTGTAATTTGCTTTTTTCAATGGAAATTCTGTGTTCCAGACTACCAGAGATTTTTTCTTCTTCTGGATAATAGGAAAATCCCTTAATTGCTACTACAGTCAGGTAAAATGTATATTCTCTGTAGCAGATACGACATGAGCGAGCTGCATTCTGTTGCCTACGAAATCGAACAATGAATAAGACAAATTAAGAAAATGTAGCTTTTTCCCCGCAGGAATAAACAGTCAGCACGACAAAAGGAAGCAAAGAATCTAGAAAGGAAGAGATACGAGAAATTTCACCTGAGTATGCGTTAGTAAAAGAAAGCGCAATATCAGAAATCGGTTCTAGGAAAAAAGTTATTAGAATCAGTGTAACGCATGATTCCTGCTGATAGTACAAGGAAAGAAAAGAATGAAAATTAATTACAGAACATTCAAAACATCAAGACATCACAGACCCCCACATCCATTTTTGTCATACTAAGGTGAGTTATATTTTAAAAGTTTATTAACATAAAAAATAGAATGCCGATTAATTTGATTAATTTTTTATTGTATGATTTGATCATTTGTTTGCATTATAATGTATGCATGTATTGCTACTGTGGGATTCAATCAAAACTTAATAAAATTTAATAAAATTGTATTTAGTAGAGTTTTAGAACTATATTATTTTTTACCCTAACAACATTTTATTTTCACAACATACACAAGAAAATATTTGAAAACAATCTGATCAGGGGATAGATGCCATCTGAGTCTGTAAAACCAATTATATTCAACTGTCCACTTTTTATCCTGACTGCCCATCTTGTTTATGCAATCAAAGTGTGCGCACTCGTCAGACCCCTTTCTCTAGACTAGTTATTGCTCATGGGTTCCTTTTACCGGGCTTTACCAACTTTACTTTAACTTTACCAACCACATACACAATTTCCCCGCTGAGCTAAAGACTCTGTGATATCCCTTTCAACAGCAAACTTGTGCTCAACAAACTCCACTAGATTCTCCATCTCTGAAGACCTGTAGCTACGTTAGCCGACGGGTAGTGGGTGAAGTTTTTGAATCAAAGCACTATAAATTACATGTGTGCACACCAGACCCCAATGTGGGAATACAAGTCAGGTCACTTAAATCGTTAAACATTAGCCTGCAAGCTAAATACTCCAGTTGCCTACACAGGAAACACAACAAATTATTTAAAAGTTTAAATAGAAAACCTTATTACGTTAAATGGATCATTTGAATAATTAAGATATTCTTTACATGGTTACAGCTGCAATTTGAGTTCTATATCCTACTCATAAAAATGATTCTCAAATAAGTCTCCTGAGTGGCTAAAATAGTACAGGCACTTTCTAGAGGGGATCTGGATGTTATAATTTGCCATCTGAATCCCAAGTGGCGGCACAAAATTGGCTAAGCACTGCCTGTGGTAGGGTGGAATGTTCTTCACTGCTGCAGTACAAAGACCTCTTTTGACCTTCTGGCCACCTGTAAGCTAGCAGGACTATCAGAGGGATATGCCAACCCTGCCGAACATCACATACAGAACAATGCAGACTGCAGCATTTAAAAACCAGATTTATCAGATAGGCGTCTTGAATTTGAGCTAGCTGAAAATACACAATCAATCTCAGGGATGCATCGCTTTACAGTTTGCTGGGGGACGGATTCAAGTGTTAAACTGAGTTGTTCAATATTACTAACAGACGTGCTGGGAGCAGCAACTAGATTTATCCTGAATTCAATTTGATTAGAATAAACTTGTTAAAATTCCAAAAGGGAAAAATCTGAGTAGGAAAAGTACATACATAGTACTACGGCAACAATAAAGAGTCAATTTGTACTCTGTGCATGGAGAGAAGTTGGTAGCATTTGGATGCCACAGACTCCGTGTGACTCAAGCGCTCAGAGAAATTTCTCTATTTTTCTCCTAACAGTGGGTTGTTCAGCAGAAAAAGGACTATGCAAAATGAAAGCTTATATTACAAAGTCCCTGAAACTATAGTCAGCCACATCCCCAGATCCCAAAGCTGATTTATGTCATATTTTCAAAGTAATATTTGTATTCTTCAGTTAGAAAATCTAGCTGTTTTCCTAAAACCAGTCTCAGCTTGAACATAGTGTAAAAGACCATTCATACCAATGAGAAGATGGATCTAGCTGCAGCTGCAAGGTCTGTATACTCTTGGTCCTGATGTGTTGAACTCTAAAGCAATTCTTAAACGTTCAGGTTTTCACCTCCAATAACATAAAAGAATGCATGCAATTTTATATTGGGAATTTGGCTCATTTTAGAATCTCATCAGTTCTAACGCTAATGTTCTCTGATTTTGATGATTTCTCAAATCAGACCATTTATTTTTTTATTCTTTAATTTCAACCATGCTAAATTTTCTAACCTGGATGTGTGTTTCAACATCACTGAGCCACATGGCAAGATACATAGCAGAAAGATAGAAGGCTTTAAAGGGCTTTTTTCTTTTAGTGTTAACTAAATAATAGATAATTGAACATTGCTTCAACACATGATTTTATTTTACACAATATAATTATATTAAGTAACATTAATTATCGTAATGAGGCTTCTATTTAAATGTAACTCTTTTCTAAAATAGCTTTGTATGTTTTTGTTTGTAAAACTATTTGTGAGTTTGTGTTAGTACCTGAACGTCATCACATTAACCGTAGGGTGAAAAGAGCTGGTTTCTTAATGAGAGAGACAAAGACAAATAGAGAAAAAGTGCAGACAATGTGGTTATCTGTGTCAGTATCAAAGGTTTGGCCTTACAACATGCATATTTTTTGCTTTTCTTTTGTCCTATTCTCACTTTAAAAATATATTTTACTTATTTATGTTATAAACAAAAACTTAAAGAAGCACTAATGATAGAACCAATACAAACTAGGGTTTACTACCCCGTTCATAATATAACAGATAAAATGTCATTTAAAAATCTATTCTCCTCCACACATTCATTTTAGATGGGAAAGAGCACAGCGAATACTGCATCAGAAACAGATATTGTGGCAAATGGAACCAAAGCATGGTGCACGGCTCCTAGGAGACTTTGGAACCGGTTCGGTTCTGCTTGCCTTTAAGTCAAGAGAGGCCATTTGTATGTATGACTGTGCAGATTTGAGCCGCAGGTGGGAGGGCTGGCTTGTCGAAAGGGGGTTGGGTGTTTGACCAATGTGTCAGCTAGTATCTCTTATTCTTGTCTATTGGCATACACTTGAAAGCAGTGCAGGCGGGATCAGGACCGGGCTCTTTGTGTCAAATAAACAACGCACCTTCTTGCCAAATCACATCTGTCTATGCAAGTTGTCTGTACCAAGTACTACAATTTGTTTGCTGTACATAAGTGGATTTTTTGTTAAACAGACTATGTATATTATTTTATACTGCATACCAATCTGTATCCCAAGAAGCCAAATAACTTTTTCAGGGAGTCTTAGTGTTTTTTTTTAAATGTTGTATTTTTTATTTAACACAAATAATTTTTTTTTATTTTTTTTACTTATATGAGTGATAGCTGGGATCAATAAATCTACAAAGAAAACCAATTGGCGGTCATTCACAAAGCACTTGACACAGTGTCATTTAGAATCATCACAGTTTAAGCACCCACAAATAAAAAATACAGAAGATTGAATGAAAGACTATACTTACTGTATGGGACACATTCATACTGGACCTCAAGGTATTTGTAGGTTCCAGGGCAGGGATCAGGAAAAACGTCCGACCCAGTAATCACAACACACTGTGTTCGATTGTTGCACCTGAAAGAGAAAAGTTTGTTTGGTATCTGGACTGTATTTTTTTTTAAAGAGACCAGTGTTGCATACTTAAAGGTTGACAGTTTATGGTAATTGTACAAATACAAGACGAGTGTACTCTTTTAAAGTTCTGGATAAACATGTCAGCAAAATTAATAAAATTGTCACATAAGAGGGGGCACTGCTAAACCTGAATTACGCTGTATAAATAAATAAAATTGCACACCATTTAAGTCTCATTTTTATGAGAGCATCTGGTAAGCAACTGAATAATAATAATAATAATAATAATAATAATAATAATAATAATAATAATAATAATAATAACTTGCTTTAAAAAAATCAATATTGATCAGACAACTGGCTGAGCCCCGTCCTGGCTGGGATGGGGGAAAAATTGGCAGGGCTTCTCTCAACTCATCGCTACCCAGTGTCTCTTGTCAGCTTCCCAGAGGCCTATAGGCTGGCCATGCCTTCAAGAGAAACGTGCCTCTCCTTCAATTGGCACTTAACCTCTCTTACTGGGCTGTGTATCCTGCATGGTGTTAAAGAAACTCAGATTTTGAGGAGACGACCGAGTTGTATTAGCACAATTACGGCCTAAAAAGTAATTATAAATCCTTATATTCTGTATTGAACTGAAACAGAAGTTACATATTGGCTACTATGTATTTGTTGTTAATTCATTTTGTCAATGAAGTTGATCTACACTTATATCCCGGTTATCAAAATCAAACTTATTCATAACCTCTACATAGTCTACTTAGACTTTCTGTTAATAAATTAATTAAATCTACCATAATACATTTTGGCAATTATAATATATACATTTTTCTTCTTTTTTATAAATATATACATTTATATAGACTGCGGCAACTACAATATGAGTATTAGTATATTTATATTCTTTATTAGAAAAACACTGGCCCTAAAGCAGATGTGCTTAATTTGAGTAGAGGAAATTAAAATAAACTTTTAATATTTTCCAGTCTGGTGATTAATTTTAAGGAGGTTAAAGACAATAGCAAGCCATTTATAATAACTTCAAAACCTCAAAACGGCAGTAAATTTGTCATTTGCTGGCAAGTATGGTCATTTGCAAGCAAATTATTCCGCATCAAATTGAATTATTCTTTAAAGCCACGTCTGATCCAATTACAAATTGTGCTTATGTAGGATATGACAGCGTGATTAGCGAGATATTTATACCATTTTATTTCCATGACTTTTCCACCATCAATCACCATGCATCACCTCTTTATCTGAATCCTCTTATTTTTCAAGGTACTGCGGTGAGAATGGGATTTTTCAAGCTGGTTTTTACACATTGTTTCAGTGTCGCATCTAACCTGTCCCCAGATCTGCAAATGCGATACCATCTTACCACATTCCATGTGGTCATAATTTCAGTTTTTGAAATGGCGAACTTTCCTGAGACAGACATTGTAGTGCGAGACATTCTCTAATCAATAGCTCTGTTCTGCTGATTAAGCAGTGACTAGATAGCATTTGTTCCCCTGTCATGCACCAGAACATATTTATTCAACATATCATTGGAAATGTAGTAATATAGATGAGATATTCCCCCTTCCCTTGAAATTGCATCCACTGTCATTCACTGTCACAGACAGGAGTGTGTAAGTACTGCTGGCCTTGTGAAACGTGTACAGCAATGTCCTCTGGCTACATTATGCCACTTCCAGTTGATTCTTCTATTATAAATATAAATCAACAAGATATTATTTCCAGCAAGGGATTTTTTTTTTTTGCTACTCCTCTGAGGAAGATTAAATTGCGAAGTTCTTTGACTTCAAAAAATATCCCAGTGTCAAAATGACTGTCAAAATTTGGAGAAGAGTGGTATTTTGACTAATAAATCCAATAAGGGTCCATTTTTATTCTGAATCTCTCGCTCGGGCCGCGTAGCCTGCAGATTGGAAAAGAGATGGGTAGCTTGAAGCATGAATATGATTGGCTATGTTTGCTAGTCGTACTTCCTCACCATCTCTGTGTGTGGCGGAAAGATTTGTGCAATTCCAAATTGAGGCAAAAAAGACCAAAGTAATTGGTTATTTCGATTTGAAATGTTGGTGACCCTGAAACCTCGCTATGCTATTATTGAGGTTGTGGCTTGACTTGTTTCTAAAGACTGAGGATTGGACATTGCCATGTGAGGAAGTACCCCCCCCCCCACACACACACACACACCAGTGGCGGTTTCTAAGAGACTACAAAGGAAGCTGAGGCTGTGAAAATATGTGTGTATATAACATTATGACCACCTGTCTAATACTGTGTAGGACCCATCGAGGCATGGACTCCACTAGACCTCACTAGAAGGTGTGCTGTGGTATCTGGCACCAAGATGCTAGCAGCAGCTCCTTTAAGTCCTGTAAGTTGTGAGGTGGGGCCTCCATGGATCAGATTTGTTTGTCTAGCACATCCTACTGATGCTCGATTGGATTGAGATCTGGGGAATTTGGAGGCCAAGTCAAAACCTTGAACTCGTTGTTGTGTTCTTCAAACCATTCCTGAACCATTTTTGCTTTGTGGCAGGGCGCATTATCATGCTGAAAGAGGTCTGCAACAATACTTAGGTAGGTGGTACGTGTCAAAGTAACATCCACATGAATAGCAGGTCCCAAGGTTTCACAGCAGAACATTGCCCAAAGTGTCACACTGCCTCCACCAGCTTGCCTTCTTCCCATAGTGCATCCTGGTGCCATGTGTTCTCCAGGTAAGCAACGCACGCGCACCTGCTATCCAGGTGATGTTAAAGAAACCAGGATTCATCAGACCAGGCCACCCTCTTCCGTTACTCTGTGGTCCAGTTGGAAGCTACCCAAGAGACACTTTCCAAGAGACCTAAGAAACTTGGTTTGGTGATTCTAGGTCAAACGGTTCTGGAGTTGCAGAGGTTTAAATTTTAGTACAGTGCCTCCGATTGGCCGATTAGCTGCATATATTTTATGGCCTCTACGTTCAACGCTTGCTGGACATAATTACTTAGTTCAGTGAAATCTATATACAGGTGTTGGTTTTATTTGTTTTCAAAAAGGAAAATAATAATAGTACTAAAAGATCAAGCAAAAACAAAAGATGGCATATTGTGTTAGGGACAAACCAAAAACTGACAAATACTGCTACTGATTTTGTTATTGTTGCTAACAATAGCTCAGCAGTGCTATGTGCAGTTGCTGTTACATTTGAGTTTCACCAAAAGAACAAAAAAACCCGTTGGTGACAGATGTTCTGAAATCCCCAGTCAAAACAACATATTTTGAAGTATTAGATTTTGTCTGGATTTGTATTTTTCCTTAATCTGACAGCCTTTTTAATGCGTTTATACTCAATGGCTTTTAACCATCCATACTTTCTTTCATCACCCACATATGTTTTCCATTCCACACACGGCACGATTAATAAGAAAAATTTTTAAAGTAAAAACTATGGTCAAATCTTAAGTTGATTTATCAGCTGGATTAATCATAGAATCAGACCGTTGCTTTTTTGGCCAATCTGACAATATTTGATTTTTTCTATGCTGAATGTTGTGAGAATTGTCAACGTCCGTTGTCATGTAATTCACATAACATTCGTTATGCAAATATTAAATTATTTCATCAGTCAGCATTTTGTGCCTGTTTCCACAATAGGTAAGTCCTAAAATGCAGGATCAAATAGTTTTGCCAAATGGTCTGAAAAGTTTTTATATATATGTACACTTTACAGAATTTGAGATTAGTTAACAGAATTAGTTACAGGATGAAGATCAATTTAATCTGAAATGCTGACGAAGATTATGCCCACCTATGAAGACAAAGTGTCAATGTTCCCAATAACAACCAATATTGATAAGCAGTGAAAATGTCAGTCGAAAGTTTAAAGTCAAAATACAAAAATAGATAAGGGAGTCCACCATCTTTTCTAATTTTTTATTATTGGTTTTAGACTAATTGTTCAGTGGCTGGTGAAGCAGATTTAACTAAATTTATGCTATAATAACTTGTCTAAATGACCTTAAGTTATTTTATATGCTACAATAATCAAATTTGGTGCAGCTCAGGCGAGCCATTTTGGTATCCATTTTAGGACATCCTCAGACCTCACCCCTCCTCAAGTCAATCCTCACCCCTCCTCGAGTAATAAGCCTATAATAATATACGTAAACAAATGTACCTTAATAGGACAGCCAAAGTTAATGCAGTCCAATGTGTTGTACGTTAATTTGAAAATACGTTAAAGAAACTATGTATATTTAGTTATTTATTTTTAAATTACTTTAAAATATAGGTTGCTTGTGTTTTGTAGTGTTGAAAATTGGGAGATGGAAAACCAGAACCATATCCTTTAAATGAACACACACCAATAACTCTATTTAACTAAATATTTTTCTAATCAACATGCATACTTACCTTTTTATTTATTGCTGTATTTTAAAATGAATAGATGTTTATGAGTTAATGTAAATATTCGTGAAAATAATGTGTTAATTAGTAAGATAAAGATAATTGAATCTCTTAAGCAACAAATTACTGAATTGATAGTAGATAGCTAAATATAAGGTAAAATAATAAATAAAAAACAATAAAAACATTAGATTTGGTTGCAATAATGCTATTCCGGTAACCGTAGAAAATGGATGGGGATGGTATGGCTTGAAGTGGTCTGACGACTGACTCGAGGAGGGGTGACGATTGACTCAAGGAGGGGTAATGTCTTTGGATGTCCTAAAATGGACACCGTACCCTTGGCTGATTTTAAACATTGAGGCTAATACAATCCTTTTTCAGGTCAGTGAATCATCA
>JAOVYW010000029.1:3246499-3256766 GCA_025775045.1 Hiodon tergisus
TACTTAATTCTCATTGCAGACTCTGTTTTAAAAAAAACAGACAAACAAATCTGTAGACATTTGAACTGCAATCTGACTGAGCTGCTGGGTTTGGAATTGACTTCACATGTATTATCTGAGTAACAAAATAATCCGAACAACGCAGCAAAACTAAATAATCAGGGCTTTTTTATGACGGTATTTGTAAAAAATATGCTTTTAAATTAATTGTGCTTCCCCACAAGAGGTCAGCAAGAAGTTACACTCCATACCTTCCTTACTGGCTGAGTAATATAAAAAAAAATTTAAACCCTAAAAGGTTACACAATGCAAAGGTGCCATTTTGATTATTTGTAATGGTAAAAGGCTGGGACAAAATCAAAACTTACAAAACTCACTAATAGCAATAAAATAAAATTGTATTTGATAGCGTTTTCTTTTTAAAATTTCATTTAACCAAGAAAGAATACACAGTCAAAAATAGAAAAATGTAAAGTGCGATTATCAGGTTGGAAAAGTTATGATTTGGTCCCACCCATAGATTCATTGTATCAGAAAAAGTAAATATAGCTCCCACTCAAGCTTTCAAATTCTGTAATTCAGAACATTAATTTAATTACTCTGGTAAAAGGCATAAATTAACCAATCACAAACAAACAAAAAACAGGGTTTTTTATGGCAGGCAGTTGGTGGTTAAAACACTGGATTTGTTTCTCGCTTTTTTCATTTAGTACAAGTTTTCCCATATATTGCTTGTTCATACATTTCAGAAAAGAGGCAAACGGCAGAAATATCTTTTGAGCTGAGATACGAAAAAGAGTCTAATAGATGTCATCAGACACAATAAAGCTGCTTTTGGAATTGCTGAATGCTCTTTTTTTTGTTTTGGAACAGATTCTTGACTGCCCCAGGGCATGCTGTAGTTATTTCTGATATGAATCGGTGTTGGAGCAGTGTACTATCAGCTTGCTCTAGACACAGTAGTAATCAGCTCAAGGTTTCGAATGATTGAAACGCCATAAACAGGCAGCGCGACCCTCCATTTCATAAGGTCTTAATCCCCTGTCTTCTTCCTTTTAATTTTATTTTAACATGATATAAAATAGGTTGACTCGCACTCTGTTTGGAAAGAAGATCAGAACAATTTGGTACATGGGAAAGCTTTCACTTTGCGGATACTGTAATTCCAGACTTGGACAGATTTTGTTTTTAATTTGTCTCAGTATACTGTAAGAAAACAGAAAGAAGCCTGTTATACAGCCTGAAAGTCGAAAACGATTTTTAAACTTAAATACAGGAACAAAATTGAAAGAGTTGAGTTTCAATTTGATCTATAATTGTTGCCAAACAAAACCAAACAAATATAGAGAATAAAAATTAATTAAACAAATTCTAGCAAGATCACATGCATGTTTATACTAAAACAGCAAGGGTAAAATTTTATTGTTCATTGTTTAAATGCCAGGCACCGATTAGACAAACAGTAATGCTTTATGAATAGAGAGACATGAATTTCAGTCCACAAGCAGCTCTGGAAGCGATTTTGTGAAATGGAATTCCTGTCGCAAGAATGTCATATTAAAGCTACATAGCTTGAGCTTCCAGTTCATTTTTCTTTGTTTGTTTGTTTGTTTTAGCAGAATATTTTAGCAGAATAAGTTCTCACAATAATAATTATCTCCTAATATATTTTTAAAAACCAATGAGAAGCCCAAAGGGTGGGCTTATTACCGCGCCCACTCTCCTCTTGTCAGGCTGTGATTTATGCTTCACTCTCCAGAGGGAGACATTACATCCTGCATATATAGAACCAAAATGTCCCCACACAGGGGCAGAAATCTGATTTAAACGTATGTATCTGTGGTGACATTTGTCCTTTGTTTTCAAGCAGGTTACCCATAAATTTGCTCAAGTTGACTGCGTGACCCCAGCACAGCCTTTTGGCTTCTGGTATGCCAAGGCCAGGAGAGTGACACTCCGATATACTCAGCAGAGAACCTCTCACTGAGACAACAGCAGGTGCAGGAATGCTGACAGTGGCTGTGTCTATACCGGCCCTCACAATAGTCAAAATGAAAGTCACAGACGTAAACCATTCAATGCAGTGTTTTTTAAGATCGCCTCCACAAAGCATTTTTTCCGACCTTGATATGTTTGCAGTATGCTACTCTGCATAGAAATGCCAGCGTCTTTTCCACAAGTCCTTTATGTTAAGACAGCTAGACACAAGTTTACAAAAGA
The DNA here is from genome assembly GCA_025775045.1 of Hiodon tergisus. NCBI lineage: Eukaryota > Metazoa > Chordata > Actinopteri > Hiodontiformes > Hiodontidae > Hiodon > Hiodon tergisus. Next base: position 3,248,720 of record JAOVYW010000029.1, read on the forward strand.
GACATTATTAATAAAGTCACTCTAGCTAACAAAAAATGAAAATAAACTAAGCAGAAACAACAGCAACATCTCAGATTTTTTCCCCACAATAATTTATTCTTCAGCAACCTCTTTCAGATTAACAAATTACCACAAATCTATAATATCCTAGGTGATGACTGCCATATTTAATAATCCGACTATTGACTGCTCTCATTCGCCAAAACACTACTAAAATGTGTCTGACTGCTAACCAAATGCCCAAACAATTATTATACAAATATATAACATTTACATTAAATTAACAAAAATATTGTTTGTTTAAAACGGTAGTGTATGAGGTATGCATTTCCAGTTGGCAAGACAATAATGTCTGGTAAATATCTATTAAAAGCTAAAGTGTAATTTAGAAATACAATTTATTTAGTAACATAGCTACATCTATTTTAAAAGTTTTATTCTTTAATCCTACGTACATAAAATGACAATGATGGTGATATATAATCATTTGGAAATATCTATTACACTTTATTATCTATTACATTATCTATATCTATTACATTGAATTTCTGCAGAAATAATTTGTGAAGAACATAGAATGTGCCAAGTCAATAATAATTCTGCATGTAAATATAAGTTAATACTAATCACAACACATCGATTGAAAATTATTCATCTGCGCTGACAGTGGTAGTATCTCATTGAATGGTGATAACCATACCAGATAAAAGACGTGCTTTAAACCTCAATGCAATATATAGATGATGATTAAACATAGGTAAAATAATGAACTTCCAGAATCAAAATGTAGGGAAAATGTTCACCGCAAAAAGTCCCCCTTAATTAACCAACTAGCACAAAAATGTCCCTTTACCTAGTCCTTGTCTCTGATATTTAATGTAGCAGGCAACTAACAAGCAGCCATAATGTTTAATTGGCCATTTGAGGAAGGAAAGGTTTTCAGCTTCTGCCACAAATGCTTTGGGCAAGTAGTAACAAATGTTTTACAAAATGGCTCTGAGGAAACAACCAGACCTCAGCATTGTACTTATTTTCAGTAGTAAAACTTGAGTAATCGAAAGTACCATTTTGGCCCACAAGAAGACCTACATGTGGATGTATTACAGCAAATTTGTTTTAGGATTTGGGTTGGCTTATTTGTTCTTCCTCGCAGTTATCTGCACAGCATGAATACTTTAAATTGAGGAAAGAAACCAACTAAAAATGGGACAATTTGCATAAATGTGTTCATTCAAACTCCATTTGATTAAATTAATTTTAGATTTGATTTCAACCATACCCTCCCCCTACCAGACCTTTTTTTTGGCCTCTTATATGGTTTCCTGTTTTTGACAGCTGAGAAATCAACCTGTTGTAATTGATAACGTCAGCTCCTTATGCTTAGGGATTCTTTAAATGGTCTAGAATCGGAACACAACCAATATTACATTTATATAATTATGGACGTTTTTGCGTTTTTTTCCTTTTATGTTACGCATATAATAACTAATTTTTCTGAAAATTAAAAAAATGTCTTAGTCGACTATAATGGCTGATACTCTGGGCAATACAGAAATATTTTGAGTATAATGTAATTTATACTGAAACCATCTCAATGCAATATCAGTTTTATTGACAAGATACAATAAAAATAAGTCTTGTGTAATGTTTTCAAATTACTGTCAGATTAACAAAGTTATACCTATTGACCATATGCCTTCCACGACAGAACCAAACTAATGATATATATCAGTGCTTTCTCCAAAATCCATGCTGAGCTATTGATCCATGAGTGGAAATGAAAAGAAAAATCACAGCGATACCTCGCTCTGGTAGATAAACAACAGCTGCAGTTTCCAGAATATAAATGCGTTACCTTTCTCACCACAAAATAGCTCTAGAGCCTGTTGTGAAAATAAAAAAACGTTTTTTACTATAACAGTCAAGACCAATATCTATTCAAACAAATGTGGAACAGCCCACAGTAAGAGTGCTTAACCATTAATAAAGTGATAGCGTTCCGAAAATTCATTATCACAACCGGAACAAAAATGTAATACACTACGGTTTGAAAGAAAATATCTTTGAAACCCAATGCATTCTTCTATGTAACTTTGTTTTCAAAACAATAAGATACACTTTCATAGCATTCTAAAAATCAGTGCTAATGATAAGATACATGTATACTAATAAAGATTCTTCAGGTAATTATTTCAAATGATATCATCATTATTTCAAATGATATCATCATGAAAACTTTTAATAATTAAAATTTTTAAATATGCCATGCGTTCCTATTTAGATGTATTTAAGAATACATATTATGGCGAAGAAAGACGGCGGCTATTTAACTACAGGAGGGAAAGACAACTTTACTTCCCAATAAAGTACCAGAATGCTTTTGCAATGTGAAAACACATTCTTCTTGCCAGCAAAGGACAGCACGTTGTGCTTGTTTTCACACAGAAGCACTACATTTGTTGAGAAAGGCTATAGGTTCAGCTCTTAGTTTCACTCCTTCATATCCTCTCTGCCCTTCCCGCCTGAGTCAAAACAAATGAGGGACAGAGCTGGAGTTCTTTCTATTGAGCTGAAGCTGCGACTACTTTGATATGCTAATTGTGTCTTCAACAGTAAGAATTTGCACTTGCATTAATTCAAACAATTTGTGCAGAATGATGTGAAATGGCATTTCTTTTTAAGAGACGGAACAAAAGGAGTGTATCACACTGTGGTCAAGGAAATCAAACAAGAGCACATTTGTTCTGCTGAATTCCCCCTTTCATTGAAAACCAGCCGTATTTTAAAATTTCTGCTATTGTCTGGTGCAATTTTCAAACAAATCCATAAGGTTGCTATTTTTATTTTACAGTATACTGGATCATTTTTCATTAAAAAATTTACAACTAGGAAAAAAAACAAAAAATTTTTTGGACGTTTTCCGTTTAAATGTTTGCCTAATGTTTAAGTACATATTCAGTTACCAATATGTAACTTACTGAGAGTATTGACTAATTGCGTTATTTTAAATAGAAGGACAGCTTAAAAATAACAACTGTTGTTATTGATTACGTATATTTTATTTTTAATAATCCAATAAGATATTGAGTGTATTTTGGTTTTTCATATGAATTTCTACATTCTGATATTTTTGAGACAAAGCTGATATTTATAATTATATACCAAAACATTGAGATAATTAATATCAGAATATTAAAGAGGAAAGGAACTAATGTTGATGACGAAGATGCAGTCAGAATAAAATCCAGTCTGGAATGTTTAACGACAGTTGGTTTTAAGCAGAAAAGTTGGGCTGATTGTTCTTGGGGAAAGTGTCACAATCAGTTTCTTAGAAAAAAAATTAGGAGCTAAACCATTGATATTATCAGCTATATAGCTGTACAAATTTCCAATCAGTCATTACCATGTGCTCAAATGGGATAGTTCCAGTTCACATCTATTCCTTTCCCTTAGTTATTAACACATGGTTGACACAAGGCTCAGGGATTTGTGAATAATGCATGTGCAGTATAGAGATCTAATTTTCCTGCCGGTGCATACAATAGTATACCGCAGAACATTCAAACCTTTATCTGTCTATAAATTAAAAAATCATGTTTAGGTAATTTTGTGGATTCAGGTTTATTTTTCATAAGGCAAATTACGATAATGGATAATCGTAATTTAGGATTCAAATAATATGCAAAACCATTTTAGTTAAAATAACATCAGTGTAGGCCCTGTAATCTCATTCCTCTTTTTAAAACATATCCACAAACGCAAACACATCAGGAAAGTAACACATAAGTTTTAGCTAACAAACACGCTGATGTATTCTACCAAGATTGCTTGCTAGAAACGAACCATTTGAAAAAAAAAAAAATTCTTAAACCTAAATCATTAGAGAAGTTAAATTTGCTTTGCGTTTTGTGCTTGCGCTATTTCATTTGAAAGTGTACCCTCCAACCCCCACCCCTATCATTCCAATAGTTTCCATTCATTCATTCAAGGCGGCAGCCTACCAAATCAATCCACATCTGGTTGTGTTTTGATTAACCATTTTCAATTAACCATGGCACCCCTTGAACCAATTTAATTACTCCAAACAGACTGGTTTTGTTCTTTTAAAGCATACTTCATGTTCAAACCTGCTTGTTGATTCTGTTTTCAGTTGTTTTTCCAGCAGCTACCATGTGTTGTTTTTTTATTGCTTTAACCCCTTAAATATACAACTTTGGACCAAATAATAATGGATAGGAAACCCAGACCATAAACTCCAGAAAACATTCCTTTGTAAATATTTCTGTGAAGTTACTGCACTAAGCCCTAAACTTAAGAAGAGACAAAAAACAAATCCTTGCAAGACAAAAACTAAGCAAAGAACAAACATAAACATAGAAACAAGATGTTCCTGCTTGAATTCTTACCTTGTTGAAGAAGCAGTCAAGTTGAACGTTTTTTACTACGATGACAAAACCAGGTACACAATGGAAGTATCTAAGTATAAAGCAGGCAGGCTTGTAATAGGAACTCCTCTGCAGCTCAACGCACAGCAGGCAGCATGAAGGGAAGCTCTGCAGTTCTGATGCATGCTCCACTTATCTGGGACAGATAGTGCTTTATCAGGCGGCGGGTCTTTCTTTGAGTCTACACATTCCCGGAGACCGGACAACCGGCTCCATTGCAGGGGGACTCAATCTAAACCGATCAACAGTCCTTTTTAATTATTCAGTTTCTTCTCCCACTTCCATAGGAATTGGAAGACATATATTTTTTTAAAAGCACAAGGCAAAAATAGAGAAGAGGAAAAAAAAAGAGAGCTGTGTTTAGCTCCAATCTAAAATCACAGAAAAAACGAACACCTTTCCACTTCTGTCAATCCGCCCTTAAGTCACAAAGAATGACAATGTGGCCTTCAATCTGACTATTGAGTTTCAGACTGCTCGCGTTTTGGTTAAGATCCTGCTCACAGCATTTTGCGAATGGCTTGAAACAGAGGGACAATCTCTCTGTAAACAGTGGCAGAGCACCGAGTCCTGTGCAGGCTGCCTTCTGCATGAGCTGGCTTTGAATGAGCTGAGGAAAAACCCGACATGGAGTCCCCAAGCACAAAATGACCTGGAGCTTTCTCTTGCTCAGATTCAAAGCAACTAATCATATAAACATATTATCATGTACAGCAAGACTAAAGCATTGCTTTTTAGCCCCGGCTGTCGCCAAAGAAGATTACAGACAACTGAGCACAAATGCGAAGTAGATTATCTATAAATATATGCCACTATTGGCCATTTTCCACTCCATTTGAAATGCTGCATGCCCTTCTTTTGGGTTTCAGCAGCTCAATCCCTCTCACAGTAGGCAGTCCAGCAAACTCAACCAATGACTGAAGACCCATTCTTACAGTAACACACAAGAGCATCAAAAAAGAAGTGTTGAAAAAAGTGTAGACAGACTTTTTTCCCCTCCAGCTGGCCTCAATAAATACAGAAAAGCCATTGCAGCATTGTTGGGAAGAAAGCCGAACTACCACCAAGGAGCCTTGATAAACAGTGATTGATGAATTTAGCTAGTGATTATAATTATTATGTTTTCATGCACTGGGACATGGGACATAGCACTGGGGAATAGCAAATATATCTCAGACTGCGGAAGTTCTCAGGTGAGCCTTAAACATTTGGTTTTTAATTTGGAATTATTCGAAGTTAATTGTGAACAAAATTGTCAAAATTATTATTATTTTTAGAATAATTCAGCATTCTGTCCTTTTCAGTCATGGATAAAATACTAAGTACGGATTTTAAGACGTGTATATGTATATATAATATGTAAAAAGGGCTTAACAAAAATATTTCCTATTCCAAAACAATAAATTTCTGGATGTTAACATTTGATAAGGATTAACGCCCTAATGAAAAGCTGTATGCCCATGAACATTGCCAGATCAATAAGCTGGGCTCCAATGAAAAAGTGTTCTGATACTAGCGGTAAGAAAAATTAGTCGGACTAACCTGGTGAGAGTAAGCAGATGAGGGAAACTTCTATTTTCATAAGCATAATTTTACATAATAATAGAGAAGTTTCTTTCTACAAAATAAGAGAAAGCAGATGTAATAAAGGTCATCCAATGGCACATATATCTGGAGAAATAATGTTTATGCATAAGTACCACTAAAAGTAAAAACACATGTGGTTTCTTTAAATCAACCTTAAAGGTCTATGTTTTATTCATGTAACTGTTCCAATTTTAAATATGTATCAGAAACACTTATATACAGTTATTGAAATATAGTTATAGAGGATTATATAGCTACTTTTTTTATAATTGATGTTAGTCTGATATATACATTTCATTTCCGTATTTACAAGGTAGTTTTAAGATAGAATATTAATTTAGGTTAAATATAACTTTTATTGTTAAAAAATATGATTAAAGCAATTTTTACCTTAGTAAAATAAGAAACATATGTCTTAAGGTTAAAGAATTCAAGAGCGTAGGGAACGCCATTAGAAAAGCAGGTATGAGTCAGTTTCCATCAGAAAAAACAATTTTTTTTCCTCCCAATTATCTTTTGGATAAGGTGATATTGGTGATATTCATCTGGTTGGGTCTAGGATAGTCTAATGTACAGAAAACTATAATCACAGAAAACTATAATCAATTCAACCAATACCTATTTGCTATTCAAATAATAATTTAATTAAAATACAAAAATAAAATGGAAATTTTATTCAAGTTCAAGGAGGAGGATTTAAAAGCACATTTTATACCAAAGCAAGCAATAGGGAAACCAAATTCACAAGCCGACACCCTCAGCCCACCATTGAGAACACGCCCAAGGGTCAATTCTTAAACATTAAAAAAGAATTGAAGCTTCGATTAAATAAATAAAAACATCCATCCATCCTTCCATCCATTTTTGAAACTGCTTATCCTGGTGAGGGTCGCGGGGGGACGGATACACCCAGGACATCGCTGGGAAACACACACACACACACACACATACACACAGTAAGATAACATGGCCAACGAACCCAACCCACAAGTCCTTGGACAGTGAGAGTGAGAAACCCACGCGGACACGGGGAGGAAAAAAAAAAAACTGTGAGAGCTGTATATATTTTATATACAGGGCTTAAATTCCGACGCCAATCCTCCCCACAACCATCAAATGTCTCAAATAAATGAATAAATACATTCTCTGTTATATGTATATATTGCCCCAGCAGCTACCTGAGAATGCACAATGCTCTACAGCAGTCTCATGCTGTTTTCATACTTTCATACCCGTTCCCTTACTTTGCTCTGGAGATCAGCTGCAAACTAGCGACATCCATTTTTAGCTTAAAAACAGATTAGCTTTCTAGAAATGGCAAGTTATCTACTTTGTTCATATTAAATCATAAATTTTACCTGAAGAGCGGCAGTTCGAAAAAGCATAATGCTACAGTTATTTTAGAAATGTATGCTGTGTTGAGGTTTTATATGTTGACCAGTCAAAATCGTTTTTTTTTTTTTATATAGCTAAAGGGTGAGCATGAGAGCGAAGCAGGTGCAAGATTTAAAGCTTCCAGACAGCTATTGCTTAATTTAAACCATATATATATAATTAGATTACACTGATTAATTAATTACACCGAAATAATAATAGCCCATCCCACAGATGCTCGATTAAATTGAGATCTGGTGACTGGGGTGGTCACTGCAGCAAGCTGAATTCACTGTCAGGTTTCTGAAACCATTCCTGGACAATCCTAGCCTTGAGGCATTGACATTGTCTTGCTGGAAGAACCTGTTCACAGATGTGGAAATAATGATGCCCGAGAGGAATGCCTCTGATCAGCTACAATGATATCTTGTGCATTCAAATATTGCTGCATTATTAAGAGACCTAATGTGTGTCCACACCCTCACACCGGCACCACCATCCTGAGTTGTTGATATTCAGCAGGAGGGATCCAGGGACTCTCATGGATTTCGCTATATCCTGGTCTTCCCATCAGCGTGAAACAGCAAGAACCAGGATTCATCAGATTAGGCAATGGTTTTCCAATCCGCCACTATCCAGTG
>JAOVYW010000029.1:3264890-3279228 GCA_025775045.1 Hiodon tergisus
TGGCACCTGATGGTCTGACTATAACCCTTAATTGATTCCCTAATTGGGTTTGTATTGATTTTGAAGCTGCTTTGGTTGAATACATTAATGTCGGACTTGCCTCATTTTGCATGGACTGTACATGGAACGTAGTCCACTCCCTACATTCAACACATATTCATAATAAATTGGGTAATGGATACGATCTAATCTATACTAACTGTATACCAAAGAGTTGAGAGCATGATACTGGGCACTTTTCATATACTTTCATAATTTAATACTACTTGTTATAATTTCCTTTTTTCATTTGAGTTTGGAAAGTTTCATTTCTGTTACAGTTAGGAGAGCTTAAGACTATTGTAGAACTGGTTTACTATACGTAATCTGTTGGCCTTCAAAATACTGCGAGCACATTTATAAGATTTAATCCACAGCAGGTAAACCTTCCTTGCCATTTCAAAGAGTGTTATTATCTTTATCTTTTCCCTGGCACTTAAAGTGGCTTATCTTATTCACCTTCTGAAAATGTCTTTCTTAAAGCGTAGCTTAGCAAGTATTTTATATGTCCTTGTTTATATTTCTTTAACATATGTGTTAAATAGATACATATTTGTTTACGAGCAATATTTATACATGCTCCTATAGTTTGAATTATGATTTGAGCCCTCTAGGTTTAATCGGTTATAAGTACAGCTCGGCCAGCCCATACAGGTGCGTATCAGGTGTAAGAGACATTTTTTTATCAAGGTCAAGATAAAAGTTTCCCCCCATTTCACAGTACCCAGTATATCGACAGTTGTTTATTGTGAGTTTAGGATTCAGGATTCAGGATTCAGATGAGATATAATTTTATAACCACACACAACTCACACAACTCTTGCTTTTATCACCATTTTACTTAGACCATTATAATATTAGTTTATCTTGCACATATCAGTTTGGATTCTACGAAAAATAAAAAGTTTGAGTTTTATTCATTAAGTGGATTCAATTTACTTCTTAATACTGAATTTTGGATGTGCAACTCAAATCATGCAACACGTTACAACTTGGACGTGGTTTATTAACCATATTATGTGATACAGCAGGACTGTAATAGTTTAGAGTAACATTTTGCAAAACCTACGTTTATTAGGAAACCTACCCTAAGAAGAGGTTATGGTCACCTTTTAATTTTATTAATAAGTAAGATATTGCACAATGGCTACTCTGGCTCTCAATTAATCATAAAGGCAGTCAAGCAGGTTAACAAAGCATTACATTTTGAATAGACACGGGCCCTATTGATGAAAAGTAACAGTATTTACAAAGGAATCTATATTAGGCACATCTGAGCAGAAATAAACGCACTAGAAAACTGGTGCTCATTAACTTCCCAACTGATAAGGCGTATAATCGTCACAGAGTGTTCAATGGGGTAATGGGGAACCTTTTTGTATTGGAACGGCGTTTCTTGGGGTAAATAGGCTTCCAGAAGATAATTATTTTCAGGTGGTGTGTATTAAGCCGAACGTCTGTGTCAGGGACAGGCATGGAGAGAGATGGTGGAAGCTACGCATACTGGAATGTAATCATTGGCTGCCTGGTCTAATCTTGTCATTAATTATCATGTTTCTCATCTGAGATAAATTTGTGGGGTAGGTGCTTAGCTAGTTGAGGGCTTTTGTGATTTTTATTAGTTATATAGATCCCTTTTGGGTGGAAGTGTTTGTGTTCTCCTCTTTCCGGTGCTGCATATCTTCAAATGTTCCAGCTTGCTGCTGTGGAGACCCGCGACTACCTGGCTCCTAGCGATTCAACAAAGACATTGATTAACAAAGCTAATTGGCAGATTTCCATCAATGGGGTGAGAGTGCCCATTAGCGCTTCTTTATGCTGGACAGGGACACTAGCAGCCGAGGTGCAGGGTTGTGTTTTTTGTGCAACTGCTCACAGTGCCTCATTTGATTCTATTTTGTTAGTTCCACATTTCCCTCCCCTAGTGTGGGTGGGTCAGCAAGCGGGGTGGTCCGGTAGGGGGTGATTGTCACATGTGTGAGTGTGGTTAATTGTCTTTTCACTTTTCACACAAAGATCTTTGGGATCTTTGGCACAGAGTGTAAATGGGGAGAGAGTACCCACCTCAATGAGAATACCCTCTCCTGGTCTATACAGTGGTGTGGGAGGGTGGGGGCTAGGAAGAACAACAAAAACGTTGGGTTAGGGACTGCATCATTATAAAAATGTCCTTTCTGTTGTGGGTGCATCTCTTGACTAAATAAACTACTTTTTTTTTTCTTATATCAACCTCTACTACGTGTCTATGGTGGTTTCGGTGGTGCGTCTGGTGCCTGTGAGGGAGGGGGTCATCTAGGTGGCCAGAGGAATTAATAAACAAGCATTGCAAACTCAGTAACACTTAGACCAACACCTTCTCCAAGGCTATTCCAAAAGACAATGGAATCTACTGTGACATGCCTACACCAGCTACATAATGACAATGTACAAAGCAGAACTCAAACTCACTGCTATTTTAAATCATAGTTTATAGGAGAATCCTATTAAAGACAATTCCGTTTTTTGTTGGTCATTAAGTCTCTTAATAACTTACTATTCTTTTAAAATGTGTCTGCTTTAGGTATTCCCTCAAGTAATTATAATGAAAATATGCGGGACAAAGGAAATGGATTAAAATTTTGTCAATGTGTCCACTGAGCGATGTCACCTCTCACAGTTCTTGTTTGCTCAAAGGAGACTAGGATTGGAAGAGCCAAGTCATGCTTCCTCATCCTCCCTGTCTGTGGTGGTGGGAAATATAACAAAAAAAATTCTAATTTTCTAAAATAAATGAATAAACAATAGCCCTTGCATCATTGCATTGGAACTGCATGTATTGTATTAGCTTCAAAATGTTTGATTCTTTTACAATTCATACAGCTTGTATAATTTTTAGATGGTACTTGAACAATTTGATATTTTAATGCTTACATTTGGTTACTGGTACCAAAAGCCTGCACACTGAAATGTTTCTTACCCTCTCGGACAGGCAATCTTTGTAAAACTCCAATCATAAAACTGTTTTTAATAGCACGGTCAGTAGTTGTATAAATTAGGTTATTGCTAGTATGGTGCTAATTTTTCATCAAAGTTTTTTTCTGCCATAGATATTTTTTTAAGTATGTAAAAACTTTATATTTTTAAGCACAATTATTACATTACTCATTGTCACGTTAGCAGACAAAATTATCCATGGCGACTTATCAACCTTAATTACCTTATGGTTATCTAATATTTTAATCACAACCTACTGACCTATCAGAAATTCAATTATAAATTGCATTATATATTGCAGGCTTTATGCAATCTTTTGTTTATTACTAAAGGTTACTGAAAAGTTCCAAATTATTTGTCAGTGGCTGTCCCTGACAATTAAGGCATTGAACCTTTCTGGTATGGAGGCTTTAAATAGAGGGATTGGGAAGTTGGTGGGTATAGAGAGCCTCCTGCTCGCGATTTCCCACTTTATGTGGTTGCTAAAGTTTCTCTATGAGCTGAGAAATTGGCATATCCAAATTAGTGTGAAAACATGCAATAAAAAACTGAATTTGTGATTCCTAATCAGAAAATTAATGAGTGATTTTTGTAAACAAAACTAAAAAAATTGGAACAAAACTATGTAAGATGGCAAAGCAGATCTTGGGTTTAGATTTACCTTTGTTAGTACATGACATCATATTTGGAAGTTTTTTTCTGTGTTTTACTGAAAAAGGCCTATCCAGTGGGTCAACTAGAAAGGTGGAAACTATTTTGTACATAGCCCAGAGAGGCCATAAAATTAATTTTCATTGGCGTCACCAATTTATTAAATAAAGTACTGAGAGCTTAGTGCAGAACTATAAGGGGGAAAAAATATGACAGTTGTGGATCCTATTCATTAATTGCCCCTTAATTAACTTTTTATTTGCTTGAATAAAACTTATAAAATAAATGGCAACCCTTAACTAACTCTCCTCCACCATTAAATTGGTTACGGTTGTTTTCATAGCCAACACTGACAGGCATAAGGACTTTATTTTTATATGAAATAACAAAACACAGTATTCAGCATCAGAGTAAATACTAATATTGCGTAGCACAGAACGGGGATGATTAAAAAAAATTAAAATTTATTTTTGTAATTAATTTCTACAGTGCTTTCTGTTGAAGTGAACAAAGGTATTGAAATTGTATAGTTTTTGAGAATGATGTAACGTCGAAATCAATGTAATAATAATACAAGACTGATTAACAGACCACAGCATTTTGTGTTATGGTTTTTGTTTGATTAGTTACTTTGGGTTAATTTGGAGGTGAGAGTGCTGCTACCTGGGTCCTGGCGAGTATACAGGGACATCCCAACAGCCCTCTGGAACAGTGTTGCTTAGTATTTAATTTCCCTGTGTCCTCAGCTAGTCTGCGACATTAGCAGATGCAGGTTTCAGTTTTTTGTCTTGTTTTTGTGTATCTGCCATAAGAGGGGGTTTTGGACTGCAGATTGAATTATTATATTGTAATTAAATACACTCAGTGGTCAGTTTATTATGTACAATGGCCCATTCACAAAAATGCCGCTCCTACAGACAGTGGGTGTTTTTAAAATGTATTTATTAAGACCCCCGATTCAACGTTGTAATGGGCACGACGAGAGACTCTCAGAAACACCACCCTCCTGGGTATTTCACACGCGACAATGTGTAGGGTTTGCCAAGAATGGTGTGGCAGACAAAAAACATCAAGTTAGCTGTCCTATGGGCAAAAACAGTCCTCGATGAGCGGTCGATGAAGAACAGCAAGAACCGTGCAAGCTGACCATCGGGCCACCGGCAATCCAACAGTGGTTTGCCAAGTGACATCTCAGAACTCACCAGTCCTTTTCACAAATAGGCTATTGCAGCAGACGACCAAACCTGGTCCCGCTCCTATCAGCTTAAAAGAAGAGTGGCCTGCATAGTCCCTTGTCCTCAACTCAATAGATAATCTTTGGGGTGAGACGGACTGACCGCTGTCCAATCTCCAGCACCTGCTTGAGAACATTGCATCAGCATAGACCAACAAAGAAGGCAAAAGGTGGTCCGACCACATACTAGATGCCAAATAAACTACCCCTTGAATGCATATATCCGTTTATTGTGGGTTCCTTTATTGACTTTGTAACTCATATTTCTGGGAGAATTCAATATGTTTCATTATCTGGCATGTCATATAGAAAGTAATATACTTAATTACTTAAATTCATTTGGCATTCACCAATTTTAATTAACAGAATCGGAGGTTTACCTTGAAGTCAGTCATCTAAATCAATTGAGTCCTAGTCATTAGTTACTGAGGCTAATAATAAGATCTCTTAAAATACCTTGTGTCAAGCCAAGGTTCTAAATTAACTAAATACTGTATCAGCATTTGGGCATTATGGATTGACAAAACCTGTGAATTTATATGATTGTTTTGCTCCAAGGCATTCATTAGCTTGAGTTTTAGAAAAAAATAGCGCATAAGGAGAAAACTTTGCAGGTAATTGCCTATTATTAATGACTATTCAACAGTTTTGCAGTCGTAAATGTCAAATAGAACTTGCAGGGAGTAAGGGAATGGAAGGCAATAGATCAGTTAAACCCACCCTAAGCTACCAGTAAGACTTTATATCATTAACACAGTACATCAACATAAAATATACTTATAATAAATTATACACTATTACAATCATGACTACTGCCTTTGTTTAAGAATTTCAAACAATTATGGTCCTTAAAGTTAAACAAAAATGCCATTTTATATTTTTCAAATGACACAAAGTTAAAACAATTTTTTTTTTGTTTTGTTTCAAAGTTTTTGTGTTCTATAAAAAAGTATCAAAATTTCATTATAAACTGGTTCAGAGATGAGGGAGCGTTTCACCAAATCAACATATAGCGGTGATAAAGTCAGCAAAATTCTTGCTCACCAGATTTGTTGGTCTTAAGCCTCTCATTCAATTCCACAGGCAGTCACCATGCTGAATCAATAGCAGTTAATTAACAAGGAATTTGATTAATTTTATTCTTCCTTTTATAAATCTGAACCTCTACCAGATCCTTCACGGATAAATGCTTTTTTCCAAGGTTTAAGCATTCCAACTGACAGTTCAGAGTACATTGGAGGAGAAATCCCTCACAATCTGGTAAATCCCCCAGTCCTGGGGTAGTTCATCTTAATGAACTTTGTTACTTTCTCGTTGTCTCTCTGGTAATTTTTTTAGTCGACTCTCTGGTTAATCCAACGCAGAGAGACATTGTGTCACACTGTGTTGCATTACTCAGATTGACAACCATGGACAAAAAAATTGTCCAGAGGAAAAAAAAAAATATATATATATAAATGAAAAGTCCACTATGAAGTCCACTTTATGAAGTAATCACTGATCAAATCTGTAGTGTATGAATGTCTTTGAAATTATTTACCTGAGGTTAGAACACTCACACACTTATTTGCTAACCTGGAATGCTGTCAATTTAACTTCCTCACAATGGATAGTAATAGAAAAGAAAATTCCTCCGCTGACTGAGCTAGCTATTCTACCCAAATATCAAACCTGTGAACATTAACATTTGTGCTCGTCCTCAGTGATAAAGGAATTACAAAAAAACATTTACATTTTAAAACATTACCAACAAAGGAAAGAAAATTAATCCAGGTTAAAATGTTGCCAGACGTACACATTGAGTGGATTCCTACTTTTTTCCCTTTTTTGCTACAAAACAATTCTTAACAGGGGTGTGTTTTAGAAATTTAGAAAAAACAAGTTTAAAACTCTGGTCATGTTTAATTTGCCATCTTCCTCTTTAAATCTCATAAAGCTGGTGTGGTTTGCATTATAGAATTGAAGTTAGAAGTAGAAGTACCATTTACCAAATATACTCAATAATTTATTTCCTTCCTTCATCATCTGTTTTTGTGTCATATGTACTGGACAAATGTAAACTTGTCGAAAATTATTCTGCTCGAAGTTGGAAAATGTCTGAACTTTCTTATTTAGTAAAGTTTCTCACAGTTTATAATTGAATACTTTTATTTGGCTTTTGCAAGGAATCTTTTTGGAAGCAGGCCATGCCTCCATCTTATGTCCATTCAGTTTAAGATGTCATGGAAAAGATTAAACTCACCATATGCAGGACCATTAGTACATTTGATTGACACCTTAGTGTCACTTGTGGATGACCTTGCCAATCCATGCCTGGAGTCTCTTCACAACACATGGTTTCATATCAGTCGCTTTGATTTTCCCATCGTAGAAAAGAGTATACGTAGAAAAGATTTAAGTATAGACTGTGAAATTAGTTGTTATATCAGTGTACCGAAAACAAAACATAAAAACACTCAATTTCATTAAAAATTATCTGCCATATTTTTAATAGTACTCAATTTTAAAAATAATTTCTTGAGGGAAATATTTTTTTCAGCAGGAAATGTTACGTAACAGAATCAAGTTCCTGTCTAAACGTTTTACAGACAATGATTTACCCATATCGTAAATAGCACAACATGGACCATGTAATCACCAAGTAGATGTCTAAGTAACCCATGTGTGGGCTACAAAGTCAACCCCAAACCCATGAAACGCCACACCTGTGGCAAAACCTACCCAACAGGAGATGCAATTAACTCCTTGAGCCAAACACACAAGTCCCCACCTAAGGAGCTAATCGCACTTTTGTTTTGTCTCTAGGGGGGTAGCAACACTGTCTGTATCGATCGTGTGCTCCACTACGCTCAAGGACTGGAATTGGCCACCATGGGTTAGAGTTTGAGGTGTGCTGCTTCTGTGATCAACAATCCCTTGCAATTGAATGAAAGGCACAAAGTTAAAATTAACGTTATTGCAACCCCCTCAAACATCGAATTGTTGTACATGAAGTACATGATTAAAGAGAATTCCATGAGATGTATATTGTTTTGTGTTTCCTATTAAACTATAATGATGTTTCTAGTCTGCCCTGGAGTACCCCACTCCACCACCACCTTTTCCACCCACATATTGTGCATCAAAATCTAATGATCAGGTCTATTATAAGGCTTGGCTAAAATGTTTGTTTAAAATTATTAAAACAAACTGCATCACACCAGGAACTCATATGATTATAGTACCAGGAAGAAACACAGATCATGACTAAAGTAATTGTTAATTCGCAGTTATTTAATTATTTCTTCACAAATGTGAGGTTTTGCTTGGACAGAGATGATGATATAAAATACTACTGCTAATAATAATGTATTTTTAATTTTTATTATGTTACAATTGGTATTTGTAAGAAAAGTGAGCAAGTACTCGAACTTCATGGATACATTATAGTATCAAAACTCAGCTATAACAAGTTGAATACTTGAGGTTAATATTATCTATCGTGATGTTTGTAATGTCTATTTTTATTTAGCATTGAGAAGTTTTTAAGCAATATTACTCAATCTTATTTAACCTTTACTTCTGATATATAAATACAAAAAAAAAGTTTTTCATGGAAAAGTTAGAATCGTCAGTAAAGGTTCTATTGTATTTAGCACATAAGTGTCAATAACCATCTACAATTAAGTACATGTTTACAGTAATAACAATTTGTTAGAATCCCCCTTTTTCCCTTTCCAATGTTAAACCGGTTAGGTCCTCCTGATTATTAAGCAAGCTTTTGTGTTGTGTGGCACTATGCATAGAGCAAGCGGCTAAACCCAGGCAGCTATTTCTTATCAGCCTCATGAAAGACAAGCAGGAGGGAAGTCCGCATAGTGATACAATGAGCCCCGCTGAGAAATACAACTAAGAGAGTCCTCTAGAACTTTTGTCAACAGGAGACAGAGGGGGCCTGCTGTGGTGAGCTCATCTAAATCCCTCTGACATGCTGCAGGATCTCAGGAACCTCAGCTCCATAGTAAATTTGTAAGTAAGCACACTGGTAAAATATATACATCATGTATGCCATTCATGAACACCTCCACAGCAGTAGCTCGCCAGAAGTTTTCTTTTCCGGTGTCCCTGTACTCTTTATTATTTTATTTTACAATCGTTCATGGTCAGCTACCCAGAGAAAATGAAAGAATCGTCTTTTTTGGTCAATTTAGTTTTTAACGCACGTCAGATCTGAAACTTCTTCCGATTCCAAAATCGAGGCATCCCCATCATCTCCAAGGTGCAATATTTCTTTTTTCGTTTTTTGCCTAGATGCACATAAAATTTGTTTCAAAAAGTTTGGTTGCATTGTCAGATCCAGTGTGTAAAGGCAGACAATGCGAGAAATTATAAAGAGAAAGAGAAATTATATACAATGTTAAAATGTTATGGTATTTTAGATTAAACATTAAACATCCATGAAATAATAAAAACAAGTATTCAAAATAACCTCTTACACAATTCATTAGAAAAATGAGCCCTTAGACTTGTTGTTAATATAATACAGACAGTCAGCCTGCAGATACTAGGTGGTCACTAGGTGAATATATAATATCACTGAGAGACTAGAACAATTATAGGGGCCTTTAGTGTCTGACAGAAACTGTAATTAATGATTTCTTTTATTTTCTTTGGGGAGAATGGGGATGTGACAGAAACATTATTAATGGTTCCTGCATTCTTGGTAACACATTCCCCCATGCCCATCTGTCCAAAGTTCAACAGAAAATTTGCTCTCAATACAACAAAAATGTAATTCTGTTTTTGCCCAACCCCCCCCCCCTTTTTTTTTTAACTTTTCTAAAACCTGCCTCTCACCGAGACTATCAATAATTGATCTAGACTGTCTTCCTTATGTTTCCTCCAAGCATAAAACTGTCAATAGCAAGTGACCTCATGTGCTTGGCATTCTATAAACTGGTATTGGTTGCAAGATTCATGCTGTTCCCATGTATTTACTAATGTATTTTTATTTTTTTATTTTTTACTTCAATCTGTTATTGCAAGTTTGGATATGTTTATATTTTATTGCTTTATATTTGCATTTCGCATATGAATATTCTCACATTTAGACTTACAGAGTTCCACAAAATGATCTGCACACCCAGACATTCCCCAAAAGTTATAATACAGAACTTCAATGTGGTTTAGATCCGTATTTAATGTTTCAGTTTGATATGTTTATTTTAAATGAATTAAGAATTCTTCTAATTTCTTCTCAGTCAAGCAACACTTCTCTGTATTATAGAAGCCACTTTAAGCTTTGTGGATGTTTATTTTAAAAAAAAGGGCAACCCAGCTGCAAATTGATTAAAAGAAAGACGGGAACATATTATCATCAAAAGTTCTCCGTGTATTTACTGGCTTGGAATAAAATGCATCATTTTAGTAAACTTCCTTTCCCCCATATTGGAGTGAATATCTTGTTTGTCAAGCAGCTGTGTGCATGCACACTCTCTATTGATTCCTTCGTTGCTTATATTATCTAGGCAATTTCTCCCCCCCTTTCCAGTCCCTTATTGGGAATATGCTAATGACATCCGTCATGATTACTGGTTTTCTTTGAATCTTTATTCCACTGTGGGCAGAGCACTCACAGAGGTAGAACAGAAGATTTAGAACAAGCTTGTGCGCTCTCTCACCATCTGCCAGACTTTATTTAATCTGAATAATAACTGAAGATCTAGATTCAAAGACCACTTTGGTTTACTAACATGTTTTTGCAGATCGAGGAAATACAGTAACAAGAAGAATGCGATGAGGATTTTTCACAGCAGGCTGTAACCTGCCTCTGGAGGAGAGCACACTGCCTTTCATGAGCGTAGCAGGAGGCTCCGGCGTTAGCAGTCAGTTCATAAACTAAATACACTTAAATCTTGCTGTGAGGGGACCAAATTCCATTTTAACTAAATTTAGATGAAAGAAATGACAGGAAGTCCTGTATTTGCAGAAATCTCGTAGCATCTTTTTCATGTGAGTTTTCTCAATGGTTTGTTGTGTTAATTAAAAAAAATATATATATTTTTTTTTAAATGGTGACAATTCAGAGAGACATCTGTGATGTCTTTATCACAGTATGTTTCGTCTGAAGCACACCAGCTATGTCACCCCCCAAAAAAGGATATCACATTTGGGCACTGTCTTCAGTGTTTTAAACGGAATGTTATTGTTTAAAAAGTTTTAAATATATGTATATATGACAAAATGAATCGTAATGTTTACACACACACACACACACACACAAACAGACACACACACCAACGTGTATAATAAATCTATAGTCCAGTTTACCAGTTTAGGACAGGGAGAGGTGGGATTTTTGCCGTTCGTCTTGGTAAAGAGGCAATATTCTTATTATATAATACGGCACCTTAATTTGTTATTAATGCTTCAGAAGTTATAAAATCAAATTATCTTCTACAAATTCCTGCAAAGAGGCATTCATTTAATCTACATTTCATCAAGATCCTTGCAACTTCAAAAGGCTCTATTCTTCTTTCAGCATCTTGGAGTTTCAACACCCTTGTAAAAGTGGTTAATAAGGGGTGAGGCCATTGATGAGCTCACATTGTAATGCACCTGGAAGCTCTCTAATTAGCAGCTATTAATGTTATTTTCTTTTGATATCGCACTCCATCTTCTAAACAGAGAGATGTAGAGGTTGTCTGATTAGAATATATTTCAGAGAGAACTGGCTGGAGACAAAAGAAGCAATGTCTTGAAGAAAATGTTTACTGGGTGTTCATTAGCCAAGAATAATAATATTATTTCCCAATGCAAATAAAAGATGTTATCATTGTTTTGTAGCGCATTTGGTGACTTGAAAGAACACCCACTCTTGCAGTATCATTTAATGAGTAGAGCAAGAAAACGTAAAACTTTATTTCTCATGAACAGTCAAATAGCTGCACCCCTTTGCTAACAGCCACCAGCTAGCATCACAGAAAACAACAAATTAAGTATTGGAACAGCAAACAACAGAGACATGCTGACACAGCAGGAAGCAAACTAAATAAATACATAACTGGTAGGGTTTTAAATAGAAAATAAACTGCTTGTTACACCACTTTTCAAAATATGCCAGAATAGCTAATATAATTCAAGCTAATAGTGCAAGATAATAGTTAGTTGCATCTTCTGGGATTATGAAATACTGTTGGAGTCACTAGCTTTAGAAAGCCTGAAAATGGATCATAAAGCTTGCCTAAAAGAGGTGACATGTCATGGTTACTTTACAAACCTAAGGAGTTTTTCAATTACAGCAAATCATCTTTCCAGTTTTCCATTTGTCTGTGCTGGATGAGACTGTCATACCTAGTTTCAGTGAATCGTTCCATAGTGTTATTGAAAAGGAGAGAAAAAAAAGCATTTACCTGTACCTACGTCTTTAAATTTCTGCTTTGATGTATAAAATGTACAAAATACAAATCCATACAAAATTCTTATTGTGTACAAAAAACAGAAGGAATCAAATCAACGAATCAACAATTTGAACTCAGTGCATGCCCTTGAGGACTTGAAGTCAGGCAGAACTGGCCAGCTCTCAAACAAATGGATACTGATAATGTACAAGCAAAGAGGATTATCAATTAATTTTAGGCATATCACTTCATTAAGTGAACCTACATATTGTCCTGTGTGCATCCAGTTATGACAAAATTGAAGTTAGAGTTTCAACAAGAAATTTATGTTAAAATGATATACGGTTAAAATGTGACAGTTGAAAAATTAGTCGTGAATCATTTGAAAATGCGTTAACCATCATTTGCTAACCCAGACTTTGTAACAGCTTTCTAGAAGGCTTTACTTCTTACATAATGTTAGGTGAAATTCTGGCACCACTAATGTTAAATCTAGCCACTGATTTCCACTTAATATTGTGTAATCCCTAATCCCTATGGATTAATTGGTTGTTGTCGATTTCAAATATAAAGAGAATTTACTTTATTTAGTGATAAATTTTATATTTAATCACTGGGCAAATTATAGCCTCTTGACGTTAGGAGATTGAAGCTGGATTGGCTTTCATGGTCAGAAATTTGATGGTTTGACAGAAGTCCCAGAAATGTGTGAAATATGTGAAAAAATTTAAATTAAAAATGTTCTGGTTGAGGATGTCCAAGACTCCACTAATGCCTGCCTTATGAACCACTGCTCCAGAAAAATATTTTTAGGAGAGATTAAATTGATAACTTATTGCTCTGGAATCATTATTATTATTATTATTATTATTATTATTTATTTTTATTTTGAAAAGCAACAGCAATGTTATTCTCAAAAACTGGGACAAGGGGAACACAGATTTGTTTTTGTTTGTTTATTAGGCAGCAGGTCAGCTGCCTTCCTGGCCCCTGACTTAAGTGTCCTGTCACATGTTGGAAGGTGGAATACAGAGCAAGCTGGTTAGGTAAAGTGCTGACTGTTTTTGTGGGTTAGTAGCCAGCCAAATATGTAAAAAAATAATTTCGGTAAAGCCAAGCTATTTGCATGAGTTTATTATATCCACTTGGTTAATCACGTTATATTACAGCTGGGTTTTTGTAACAAAATCGCAGCATGTAAATAAAAACTTTTGAGCATATTCCCTTGTTCAGGTTCTCTCTGCCAAGCTAGTGGGTGGATGCAAACTGGGGGTATTGGTGTCACATGGGTGTCCCATGACATTATCGTAATGAAAAGACTTGAGCACAGTAATGAGAATGATCTCTAAATTCCCTCTGCAGTAAAAAAAAAAAAAAAAAAAAAGAGATCAATAAGATTGAATTGTATAATAAATTCTTTATTATAACTTGTTTTTCGATTTTAACATTTTTGGGACTATTTGTTCCTTTTTTTCCTGGATGTCCAAAATACCTTTATCAGCACCATCTCATTCCAATTGAAGTGACACTGGCAAATAATGTACACCAGCTGCAGTTGTAAAAGAGTGCCCTACTATTCCCAATGAGCAAGCTGAAAAGAAAATCTCCTGTTTGAGAGCTGAAGGTGTCATCTTCTCCCTGCCAGCTGGGTATACCACATCTGAAAGCAACAAGGTGCTAATTACAGGATGATGAGCTAAACCTGACTGTGAAAACTTGTCAACTGGCCTCATTTCAATCCCTGTGTTCACAGATGGCTTCCTTATCTCCACACTCATGCAGAAACTAGACCCCAACTGGAGGTGTTAAAACTAAGTAATGTGAATAAAAGGCTTGACACAGAGTTCCAAAATTATACAAAATGCAATTTCTGTAAGCACATAGTTTGATCATGATTTATAACACTGATCACAAAAATAGTGATTAGGGGTCAGGTCTTGAACTTTTTATAAAAATATATACTTCATTTGTTTATACACCGGTACCATACCGAGGCTCTCCAGCTTCAATAGAACATGTGCTATTTTACAAGTAAACAGGTGCTTTAAGTACACATTATATA
>JAOVYW010000029.1:3282821-3321556 GCA_025775045.1 Hiodon tergisus
ATGATTTAAAGGAACAATATTCATAACAGCTGAAGGCAGGATAGGTACAATTGAAACGGTTTTATTATGAACCACACTGGGAGGCTACTCTGAACTCATTAGTGGGATCTAGAAGCTTGATGCCAATAGGATATGAAATTGTATATACAGTGCACAGAGGAGGGGCTGGCTCAGCCGCTCCATGAGTCAGATGATTACAAAGCACCCAGGTGCGTCATTGTCAGGGGGGACTGTCGGCATCCGTGCCCATTTTCGCAAGCTGACAACCAGGGCGTGCCGGCTAGTTCTGCTCTGATGACCTCAGCCAAGTAGAAAACTTTTGGTTCACCCACACCCCCACTCTCTCAGTTTTAGCAACGCTGCAAAACCATGAAATCATACGCATACACATAACACTCATCCTATGAAAACATGGTTATATGAATATGAATATTTCTCCTGGACTACTCGGGGGCTTAGAAACTGTTATTGCAGTTTCTTATGTCTTGTAATGTGAATATGGATTATATGGAAGTTTAGATATTGGTTATAATAAAATTAATTTATTGTACCTTCTCTCCTTATTCTCTGTTTTCCTATCAGCTGGAGAGATGAGACACATAACATTCCCTTCCTAGGATCTTAACTTTGTCATGGTGGAAGGGCTTGTTTGATCCCGTGAAACTTGGAGTTATGTTGTCTTGAGGATAGTACTCCAGGTAGGGTTTCCCTTGGCAAAAAGGTCTGAGGCAAGGTTCCGGACTAAGAGCGATCCACCTAAAAGACCCTCATGGTGGTTACTTTAAAGGCAGAGAGAAACTCACCCGGAAACGGGATACCGTGACCCACTCCTGGAGCCAGGCCTGGGGGTGGTGTTCGTCGTCAAGTGCCTGGTGGCCGGGGTTAAACCGAAATGGCTGCGTAGTGCCGCTTTGTGGGCCCACCACCAGCAACGCGGACCTAGACAGACTGGACCTTGGCGATGGAGACTGGCTTGTGGGACGTGGAATGTCATGTCACTGGTGGGGAAAGAGCCGGAGCTTGTGGAGGAAATGGAAAGGTACCGACTATATACAGTTGGTCTCACCTCCACGTATAGCATTGGCTCTGGAACCAAACATCTTGATTGGGGGTGGTCCCTTTCCTACCTGGAGTGGACCTGCATGAATGGCCCCGGGCGGATGTGGGGATACTCACAAGTCCCAGGCTGGGTGCCGCACAGTGGGAGTTTGTCCCTATAGACGAGAGGGTCGACTCGATGAGGCTTTGTGTCTCAGAGAGGAAAACTTTGACGGTGATCTGCGTTCAGAGTATTCGGCCTGATGAGAATGGTGCTTGATAGGGTGCAGCTTACCGACTCTGTAGTCTTACTAGGGGACTACAACGCTCATGTAGGGAACGATGGAGATACTTGGAATGGGGTGATTGGGAGGGACCGCCTCCCCGATCTGAACCTGAGTGATGAGTTGTTTTTGGACTTCTGTGCTAGTTATGGATTGACCATAACAAATCCCATGTTCGAGCACAAGGATGCTCATAAGTTTATTTGGTACCAGGGCACCTTGGGCCATCACCAGACCTATGTTTTGGACACTTGGGTGAAGAGAGGGGCACAGCTGTCAACTGATCACCACTTGGTGGTGAGTAGGGTCCGACAAACAGGTCGCCAGCCTGATAGACTCGGGAGACGCAAACGAGTAGTGAGGGTCTGCTGGGAACTTCTGGCTGACGATACCATGAAGAAAGATTTCAACTCCCAAACTCCCATCCTGAATGAGGTCAGGGACATTGAGTCTGAATGGACCTTGTTCAAGACCTCAATTGTGGAGGCGGTGGTTGGTGCCTGTCGAGGTGACAACCCTAGAACCCGCTGGGTTCACGCATTGGTCTCCGGAGTCCAGGTAGAGGTACTTGAGAGGTACCGGCTGGCCAAGAAGGCTACAGCAGTAGAGGTCGCCAAAGCCAAAGCTAGAAGAGTGGGAAGAGTTTGGAGAGGCTATGGAGAATGACTATCGGACGGCTTCAAAGTTGTTCTGGAAAACCATTTGGCTCCTTAGAAGGGGACGGCAGGTTGTCGCCCAAGCTGTTTTCAGCAAAGGGGGGGAAACACTGTCCACTCCTAGGGAGATTGTTGATTGGTGGAAGGACACTTTGATTTTTGGTGTTAAAACTGGCCTGGAATTGAGCGTTAGATGAAAAGATTAAAAATGTTTTAAAAATATTATTTCAGGGTTTATTCTGTAGTTTTACAGGGATGTCAATTTAATATTAGTGAAATCACATGCTTGAGAAATACATGTTAGCCATTTTATGTGCTAACAACATTCCCCAATAAATGACTGCAGGATGCTTAAAGTAGAAGATTTCGAGGAGGAGTCATTGCTCCTTTCAACCAACTGATGAATACACTGAAATGTAATATAAAACATATTAGATTATTGAGTTCTTCTACAAAAGGATAGTCTTGTTTTTTATCTTATAAAAAGGTTGTTGGAAGATAGATATAATCTATAAATAATGTGTCTTCCTCTTTTCAGTCAAAGAAGAAATAAAATAAGGTTTGATTATTTGCAATAAAAACTCTCAAAATAAGTACTCAGTTATTTTTAAATTAGTGTGATTTTGATTTAAGAAGGCATTTTATAACTAGCAAGACATAAGATAAATTTAGAAAATGTTTAGCTTGTCTGTTGAATATTGACAGTCAGTCAATCCAAACCGAGACCACACAATTTGATTATAAAATAGAAAATGATTTTCAAACCGCTGTCTTTATATACTTTTTTTTGACAGAGTTCCCCGGTTTTCTGTACCATTAAAAAAAGGCTAAAATAACATAAATTCTTGCTACACGAACATTGTGCTGGGAAGCTGGTTTTGATAATGATTTTGCTCAGCATTCACTTAAATAAAACAGACTCAGAAGTTTTGGTATAATTAGCTTCCATCCCCTCAATGTGTGTGCAATCCTTCTAAAGTTTCAAAGACTGCCGAAACTCCAGTCTTCTTTTGATTCCCAGAGGAATTAAATTGATTTAACTTTTTATTCAATACATTTCTCTTTCAAACACCATCTGTCTTGCTTTTTCACAGATCCTTGTCATAAAGACTATGTAGGCTCATATATAATTTATTTATTTTAGATTGTTCTGCGTTAGATTTGTGGTAAAAACTTATGTTTTACTTTACGCCTTCAGTTCACTATGCAGTGGAATCCATTGTCTGTGTCTGAGAAACAAAGTCCTTGTATTTCCTTGTGGTTTGGTTAATAACTGCTTTATCCTGGATTACACAGTTAAAGAGTGAACTTTTGATCATTAATCAAAACCTGTTTCATATTTCACAGTGGTTTACTTGTACATTAACTTATTTGTACATTAACTGTAGCTGCTGTGCATCACATTTATTGTTGCCTGTCTCCCGTTAGCACTAGTGTACCAGTGAGATAATCCATTCCTAATGAAAAGGCTGAGGATGACAAAAGATAGCGTGCAGAGGTGACGGGTGCTAATCCAGGGTAAACTGGCCTTTGTCTTCACCTCTCGAAACAGCTGCAGTTTAGCAGTCGTGGGAGAAAAAGGAGGTGTCCCTGATTCTACTGCCCTCCAGAGGAAAGTGATAACCACATCGGAGAAAAAAATAATAATACAGTAAAAAAAATGCACTAAAAACAACATGTCTCCTTTAAAATTATTGTTTTGCCTGGCTGTAGAATTACTTAGTTCCTACCTTATGCCTTGGAAAAGTCGTTCATTTGATAATATTTTTTTTTTAAATACACAAATCCTTGAATGATCACTAACTGCATTAGTTAAACCCCTCTGCTCTCTGCCATGTTTTGTGAGTGAGGTTAGCATACACACAAAAAAAGTTCTTATTTTGAGGTTGGGATATCTGTTAAATATGTATTCAAAAATGTAAAAATGAATTTTAAAAATACAGACATTACAGCTGCATCTCCATTGACTCTATTGAGAGTGTTTGATTTACAGTGGCAAAGAGAATATCAATTTATTTCATATGAACTATTTCTTATTTAAGGCATTTATCTTAGTAGCTTAATCCATTTATTTTTGTTAACCATAAAATTGTTCACCAATTAAATTTTAATGCATACAAAAAGTAAAATTGTATAAATGTAATGTTTGTTGTTAGGTACTTCCGTACAAACATGATATTGCAGTGTAAAATATGGAGATCATTTAAAAATAAATATTCATATAATTGATATAATATTACTATACGTTTTACTGGGTGTTTCAACCAGCATGACCCCATCCATTTGGGAAGTGGAACTGCCCACAGCAGCTCTGTAGAACTATTGAACAAAAATTGAGCTCTTTTATTGAACATGGCATTCAATATATTGTTCAGGTCCTACCAAGGAAATGGTCATTATGGTCATATGCAGCTTCCATTTGTTTTGAAAGAGCAGGAGCTTTCCAGGGGATAAAATCCAGTTTAATATTTCAGTTGACAGGTTTACATCACTTTTTATTGAACAATATTCACGCTGATCTTTAAGTGGCCTACCCACTAAATCACAACTCAACTGACCTGAAGTATGAGTAGCCCACCGAACCACAGTGAAAACCTTTTATATGATCTTGCCAGTTGACAGCTGCCTAATATGACTGAAACATACTAACACTGTGATGGTAACGGCACTTTCTCCACCAGAGAAGAAAATTCCAGAATTCAAGTTTAAATGTGATGAAGGTGAAAATAACTTGATCTTAATGGGATCTTTACTGCAATTTCTTTTTAGTTTTTTGGTTAATTGGTATAAATCACTCAATTCAGCGTTCTAAGGAAATCTAAAATAACTGAGCTAGGTAATGTAAAGTATATGAGGAAACTATTTAGTTATCGGGAAGAAATTAGAGAATCATTTCCTTTCTGTCTGATATATAATTCTAATCTATTGCTACACCCCTGGTGTCTCCTAATGCCTGACGGAGTCCACTCCCTCACTTACTGAGGATTAAATACTCTAACCCATACAGAATGTGCTGATGCCAAGGAAGATGGATCTATTTATGGAACACATAAATATATACATGCCCCACCATGAAATGATTTGATGCTTGCTTGCATCCAGAAAAAATAAATTAGTAAGTCCATGCCAAGAATCTAAGAGTTTAGAAATGACCAGCGGTAACGACTGTTTGTTTATTTGTCATTTTCTGCAATGTCTACCAATATAGTTTGATGGTTTTAAAATGTCCTAATTTAAGGGAATGATAAATGG
The DNA here is from genome assembly GCA_025775045.1 of Hiodon tergisus. NCBI lineage: Eukaryota > Metazoa > Chordata > Actinopteri > Hiodontiformes > Hiodontidae > Hiodon > Hiodon tergisus. The sequence continues at coordinate 3,288,052 of JAOVYW010000029.1, forward strand.
TTCCCTTGACATAATCTGATTTACGCCCTAAATGTCACCAGAAATAGATGACTGATGGAGCCAGCTGTTTAGATGTTGACACCTAAATCAGGCTACGGAGCTATCAATCATAGTTTTTGCATCTGGCATAGAAATTAAATTTCTGATTATTTTACAGAATATTAGAAAATGTAGCATGATTACTGTACATATTTTTCCTCCAGTGAATCATCCATCCATCCTCATCTTAGTGAGGGTCACAGGAGCCGATCCTGGTAGACATAGGGTGCAAGGCAGGGATACGACCAGGACGGGACGGGACGCCTGGGCAGTCCAGACAGACACACGACCTTTCGGAACCCCACACAGACACGGGGAGAACTTGCAAACTCCACTCAGACAGGCACCCCCAGCCAGGACTCGAACACAGGACCCCTAGCACTGTGAGGCAGCAGGGCAGCAATGCTAACCACCACGCCACCCCCAGTGAATAATTAAAATGTATAAATAATCCGTGAATTTTACAGTTTATAGGCCATGATGAGGCTGGGCTCGTGTTTCTGAATACTTACAGCAAATAAGAGAGCAAAAGTGACACAAATGGGGATTCTTTTTCGTTAACCCGATGCTACTAAAAATGTACTAAGATGAGCAATGCCCTAAACATGAGCAATTTTTTTTACATTTCACCGATTATTATGAAGTTACTTGTTTCTTTAGGAATCCGATACGCGGCTTTTTTTGTGACAGTGCCATGAAACACAGGTCAAAATGTATTATTTGATATACAGGTTAAATTGTGCAGAAAATGCCTTCAGCATTTTATATCAGTTTCAAATCAGTGCACTAGCTTTATTGTAAAGTTATTTCTAATTGCATGCACACCACAAAGCAGTGATATATAATTATTGTGATATTTGACTAGATGAAATAAATCTTAAAAACACCAGGCATGGCTATTTTCTTCCCTCGTTGTTTGATCTAATTGCTTTCACGGTTTGAATGTGACCTTGAACCTGTCTTACTCTGGAAGTGCACTAAATGGTCCATGTTGGGTAACACTCTTTTAAATCAGTTCTGCAACTTAATTTTTCATGGAAAAACAATTTTTCCTCTGCCTATGTCATAATACAAGAAGGCATTATATATGGTGAGCAGAGAGAATAATACATGATATTATTCTTTAAATCTAACTATACACTATACACTATACACTATACTCTATACACTATTTCTATACACACTTAATATTTTCATTTGAGATAACATGACCTTAACTGGGTAGAATAACATACCAAAAGGTCCAAAATAGAACTTATGTACATATTAGTCATTTATAATATATAGTAGTAAATAGCATGAAAGCTACCCAAGTAGTAGAAAGGACATTGCATTTTAAATTACTTACAAATACATTTAAGGAGAAACACGTTTTCCTCTTGAGATATTCTCACTTTCCTCTTTATAAGATATTACTCTTTCACCTCTTAATTCTCAAATTCAGAATTGCCTTCTTTAGTGACAAAAAAATCAAGTCACAACATTAACAGCTAAAACTCTTTAGTGTTTCCATGGTCGTATTTTCTAAGAAAATACTTGTGTTTCTAATGTAAATTCTGAATATCTAGCTTTCCTAATGACAGCAGTGGTAGAGACTGTGGCGAATGAAACGCCACACAGAAATGGGGAGAACTTGCAAACTCCACACAGACAGGCACCCCCAGCCAGGACTCGAACACAAAATCCACTAATTTTCTATTATATTTTTATAATGCATATGGGATGTATTGTTGTAAAATACTCAATTAAATTAATGCGTGGCTATTACTTATTCTAATATTAATACTGTGGTACAACAGCGAGCAGGGAATTAATGTCTCGTCCCTTTAAGACCGACCAGCCTGACATTCTGTGCCTGACTGCTTGTTGCCAACAGTCCTTAGCTGAATAATTAGTAAAGCTGGAGGCAATTGTTAATCAGCTAAATCATAAAAGCCTGCTTGTTTCTTCAGTCAGGGCCTGTACCTCAGAGGATGTTTGGAGCTCATTTGAGCCAAACTAGAAGAGTGTTAGAGTGACTGTTTTGAAGAGAACCTGATTTACGTGTGACCTGTTTTAAATGAGAACCTGTTTTAAATGAGAACATGTTTTAAATGAGAACCTATTTTAAATGAGAACCTGTTTTTGGTCAGGACTTTCGCATTATCTTGTCTCTGTCTCAAGAAATGACCCTACACCCAGGGGTTTGCTACAAGACATATTATCCACTGGTTTCCCATCATAGTAAATAAACCATAGATATAATTGAAAATATAATTATAAAAAACTATTATGAGCAAACATTCTACAATGCAAAGCATGTTAAGAAAAAAATATTGGTGTGATTAGATCTTGCAAATTGTTATATTCAAAGTATAAAGGTACAGTCTAGTAAAACTAGGAGGGCATACAATTGGAGGGCTAATTTGAGAAATCAATCTAAACATCTTGGTAAAGAAGTTCTGATGGCACCAATATCATTGAACTAAGCAGAGGCTAGTCCCATTATCCAGTCCATTACGACGAGCTCAAGTTGCACACAAAGAACTGACAACTGAATTCAAGCTGACAAATTAGACTTGAATTCAGTTACATTAACATACTGCCTAAAGTTCATTAATAACAGCGTTTTAATTATTCATGCTCTTGTTTCACAAGATACAGCAGTTTTCCCCCGCTGTGCTACATGTCTGGATTAGCAAAAAATGAAAGCAGTAAAATGAGAGGCTGCACAACATTTTGCGACTCAGGTCATTACTTCCGTACAAATAGAAGTTAAAACCTTTTGCTGATGCTGAAATGGGCAACTACACAAAACACAGTTCAACCTCAGCCTTACAAAGCACACATAATTTATAATAATTAATAACCCATATCAAACCTATGTGAACCACTTAATGGCGAAGTTCTTTGGGGTCAATTGGAAGTAGATGGAATACAAAAATAAATATAACCGTGCAGTTAATTAAATTTGCGTTTTTTTAACACACATTTTTGAACAGCTTATGTATTTTGATTTTAGATATTACTATGCTGACTAAAAAAATAAATAAATTGCAGGTCCTCAAAGATAAGAAGCAGAAGGAGAAGCCAACATTTCTACTGAACAGTCACTTCTTAACTGAATGCAGGAACCGAGCATGTGATATTTAATTACTATTTTAAATATTTGAATTTGCCCACCGTGGCCATTTATTCTTGCTGCTTCTCTCACTCAATATTTCTGTGGTGAAATTTTTACCCATACAATAGAGCAGGGATAATCAGCCCGCAGACACTACAGCCTGCGAGTCCAAGGGCTGAGTATCCCTGCAATAGAGGCTGGCAAAGAGCTGTACTTTGAAGTCTTACCAAACTGCAGCACCTCTGATCTGACAGTGACCTGAATTCTTAGAACATTGCCATTGTCAATTGTTCCCCCTCCCACCTTTTTCCTTTCTTATTATAACTGCCCAAATGTTTCTTACTATCCTGGCCTGTTGAGAAGTCTTCTGTTTACCTGTAGTAACTTTAAATTGCTGTTATTTGTTTTATTTACGTTCCTGAGATCGTAAATCGTAAATGATCAAATTGACCGTAAATCAGAGAGTACAGGACAGAAGACGATTTTTAAAAAACTATTCGAAAACCTAAAGAAACCCTCATAGTTTGTGTAACTATTAAGGGGAAATTAAACTAACACTCTTGTACTGTTAGGGACTGTATTATTATAATATCTGTTTCAATATCTGTAGTGCTTCTCCTTTCATCTAGTCAGTTTTTCTTTGAAACAACCAAATCTTCAAAGCAAAAAAATGTTTCCAGATTCACGATGGTTTATGGAAGAAAAGGCATTCGTGATGGTTGTAATGAAATTCCCTGAGGGATAATAGTTTACAAACCTGTTCTTAACAGGACTGATAAGGAGATGTTTTTCCCTTCACAAGTTACCATTTAGGTTAAAACGTTGTCTGTCTGTTTTGGCACAATAAAAACCACTGGGAAGCCTTTTTAACAGTCTGCAGGTGCCATTTATTTATGCAATTATTGTTTGTTTACCTTTGCTCCTGCAAAGTGCCTTGGATGTGAGCATGTGCATGCATCTAAAGAAAAAGGATTGTATTTGGAATGTATAAAATCTAATGTAAAAGCAACTTGTCTTTAGAACTCTTCCTGGTTCTGTAAATCTATAACAGACTTTAACAGACAGGTGGGGTTTTTTTTAACTCAGGTTAAACTTTGCATTCAGACAATTGATATTTGTAACAGACGTGATTTGGGAAGAGTTCAAGGCTTATGTGAGAGGGATGAATATTTAATATGCTGCGTCAAGCATGTTTTTAAAATTCTTTTGGCTCTATACTGCAAAAGATCAGATTTGAAATCAAAGAATTATTAGGTCAAGTTGTGCAGATTTGCAGATTTCGTTTGAGGGTGTTTGTGTAAATTAGGCCAATACTTTATATACATAGTCCCTCTTTTTCATGACAGCAAAAGTATTGGGAAAATTGGCTTGACAGGTGTTCCTCGTTAGTCAGGTGTATTTTGTCACATTTTTTTGCAGGCAGAGAGAGAGAGCTGTCAGTGTCTTGTCTGCTATTGGTGTCTGTCATGATGAGGCCTAAGAGGTGTCAACGAAAGTCAAGGAAGACACCATGAGGGTGAAAAATCTGAAAACATCTGTCAGAAACATAACCAAAACCTTAGGTTTACCAATAGCAACAATTTGGAACCTCATTAAAAATAAAGAAGGCACTGGTGAGCCCAGCGATCACAAATGGCCTGGCATGCCAAGGAAGACATCTACAGAGAATGACCGGTGAATTCTCACTATAATTACAAAAAAAAAAACAATAACTGTCAAACAGATCATGAGCAGGCGTAGGTGTGGATGTGTCAGACACAACCATCCGCAGAACATTACACCAGCAGAACCACAGAAGCTAAACAGCAAGGTCTAACGTGTACCAGAGTGATAGCGAGAGAAAAGTGGGTAAAAAAGGATCAGCATATGAGATCCACAGCATACCACCCCATCTGTAAAATATGGTGGAAGTTCTATTATGACTTGGGCATGTATGGCTGCCACTAGAACTAATTTCTCTAAATTGATGATGTAACTGCTAATAGCAGCAGCTGAATTAATTCTAAAGCGGAAAAAAATATCTTGTCTGCTCAAGTACAAGCAAATTCTCATTGGATGGTGCTTCATCATGCACCAAGACAATGGCCCCAAACATACTGCCATAGCAACTAGATCGTTTTTCTGGACCCAGAAGTGGAAAGGTCTTGACTGGCTAAGTCAGTATCCAGATTTATATCCAGCTGGATAATAATTTTGTTTGTTGAAGTGGACACTTGCAGTACAGACCAGGAAAAGCATCACCAGAGAAGATACCTAGCATCTAGTGGGGTCAATGGGTTGCAGACATTAGAGAGCTATTACTTGCAAAGGATTGGTGACCAAATAGTGAACATAAGGGCTTAATTTGGACATTATATGAATTAATCCCTATACTTTCAGTGCCCTGATGTAGGGAGATTATGTATGAAAAAGTGTTGTCTTGTCTAAACGGTGAAACCAATATGCACACTAGTACCCTCAAATAATGGCAGAGAATCTACTTTGACGTGATACAAATTTTTTTAAATTCAAACTTTTGGAGTAGAACCAAAACAAGAAAAAGTCCCAAAGCTTTCAGGTAAGCGGTATGTCTGTATCATGTTTATCAGATGTACGTTTACTGTTCAATGGTATTTAGAATTTAATAAATCAAATGTACACTTTCAGCATATTTGTCAGAACACAACATACATTTTTGACTCCAGATGTTTGTAAATCTAGTGAATTATGAAAAGAAGATCAAACTCATCTCGTAATCCAAGGTTATTTTCCTATTCCTCTTTGCCTTCTGTAGCTAGAACATAGTTTAATAGCTGCAGATGCTGATTACCGTGTCAATGACGGTGAAAGATTTAACAGCTGGTAAGTTAATCTATGTGTATAGGGGAAAGTCATGTGTGCACTATTCTAACAATGTCCTGAAACAATCTATATCTTTAACAGTTACTTTTGATCAAGAATGCCCAACTGTGGTAATTTTTATTTTTCTTCAGACCTTTAACATTTGTACTGGTCTCACCAGGTTCAGTGACCTGACACCTGTAGATTGGACTGCTATTTACAGTCCAATCTACAGCTGGCCAAATTCTGCCAGCTACTTGGCCACCAACAGATGGTACTTGTTTGTGCAGCTTTTTATGCTTTATATTTTATCTAAGCTGCGAAAATGTGGCAACCTTAGAACCTTGTTTTCAATACACAGAGAGCAATATTAATTTTTAAAATTATGTGTAAAAAGATACTTTTCCTTTTCTATTTTTTCCTCCATTAAGAATGTTGTTAGAAGCTTCAGAGAAAAAAAATCTGTTTACTTACATTGATCATAAGGCTTTATTTCAGTGATGCATCAGGAAAATACGCAGAAAAGAAAGTTTTGAAGCAGTTTCGATGCAAAGTATGGAAGAATGGGCAGAATTTGATGGGCCTATTTCAGCGAGAAATCTATTTAACAAGGGTTTAATTTAAAGTCGTATTTAGGTTTTAAAGAAATATTTAGCTGTGTGTTAAACTTATTCTCTACGTCTAAACTTAAATTTATTGCAAAAGTCATATGCCCTCAGTACACTCTATAGGAGGATTAACAATTAGAACAGTTTAAACCCACTCAACTAATTGAAACAAGATATAATCCATGTATTTTCCCTGATTTCATTTGTAAAAATTGCTACACTTGATGCTACACATCAAATCCTCCCAGTTGTTCCCACTACTGGTATTTAGATCACCTCACTCAGAAGCCCTGACTGGAAATGGAACACTGGTCCCTTCACTGCCATCCATGAGGCACAACCTTTGAAAAAAGAGATGATTTGAGCAACAGACCAAAGTCTCTCTTCATGTTTCAACAGACAAATCCCACTTATTTTCATCTCTGTATCTAGCATTCCAGACTCAGTAATGAAATTAACTATATTATACAGCTTTAATTAATTTAAACTGTTTAATAATTGTTAATTGTAATATTTGGTAATTAATTCCTATTAAAATAGTTTTGTTCTATGCAGTAAACCTTGTTTCATCTCAGTACACACAAATGGAGGAAACCAAATACAGTACAAAAATAATTCCAGGTGTAGGAAGGGTCGGGTTCAAGGTATAAGTCCCATGAAACAATGGCAGAACACAACGCGTAGGCGTCTTTTCGCTCAATTAATAGAGAGGGGGGAAGCAAAAAGGGTTCCACTGGCAGTGGCACTACATCATGGGGTGACCTGCTGTGTAAGGCACTGGCGTTGTGCAGGCCCAGGTGAATTGGAGGCCTGGGGCTGAGAGCCAGAGAAAAGATGGATATTTTAAAGGGAGTAGAAACATTTGCAAGAGGCATCTGCTTTACATATTGCTCATCCGCCGTCTGGTGCCGCCACCTTCTACAAGGGAATTCAGCACAGCTGTGGGGTAAGTTAATGTTTTTCTGCCATGTTGGATGAAAGACTGGCTGAATTGTTAAGTGTCACTTTCCATGGGTCTGATCAGCTGTCAGAAAGAGTGTGATACTGCAGCGCTGTCCTGGGTGCTGAACCACCACACGGGCACCTCTGAGGCCTGCTGCTTTCCTGCCGGTTAGATGATTAGTACGATCTGCCTACACAGATGTGCCAACCTCTCCTGGTTCCTGTTCAACACAGTCTAAACAAAATCTGACTGAAATTTTAGTCACAGCCCCTACAAAGTTATCCATGGTAATCCATTTGTTCTTGCTAGCATAAATAGCGCACAGCCCCACTAGCCTGTCAGCTGCTTCTGATTGCATTGAATCACTTTTACGGCACACCAGTGCTCCTTCTGTGACTGTGGAACTTAAGCTCCATGCAATTTGCTGAAGTTCTGCCCCTCCGATTCCGGCTGTGGTAAACCGGGCCCTCTACCTGCACCAGCTGCTTCCTGCCTTTGCTTGCATCTGGTCGAGTTTGCCAGCGACCCTCTGCTTTTGAGTCTTCCGGACGCTGTTTGGAGCCTCTCGCCTCTTCCATCGATGGTTGGACTGTAGCCCAACTCCACAGTGTTTAAAAAAGCTTTCTTTGTGCCTTTTTCCTACTCAGCTGTTCTGGCTGTGTCTGATCTTTCACCCTAACAGACAGCTGGTGATTTCCACGCTGCAGGTCACGCCTGCCGATGACATCTGTGCCCCTCACCCCAATGGCAACTCAGTATATTCTCCTTTTGCTCTCTCCAGTCCTGCTTCTCTTAATCCCTCTGACCCTAGGCTCAGTTCCTTTGCATGCCTTTCCCTCTGACAAGGTTTTCATCCAACCTCAGTCCCTAACTCTATGCGCCCATTTCCTATTCTGTATTTCCCTTGATGCCCTGGTCCCTCCCTTTTTCACCTCCTTTTCTTCCTCATTTGTATGCGCATAACAAGATTTTTTCACACAAAATCATCAGCACAAGGACTGCTGTGGAATGGAACCCGATAGACACGATGAGTTACACACCTAAATGTTTTCATGTCTGAGAGCCAAAACCGTTGCATGCTCTCCAGACTATGCAGCTCATTAATGCCTGATACCTGATTCACTTCCCACCTCATTCTAACAGCCGGGCAGGAAGAGCATCTGTATCACTTTTCCAATACACCCCTCATCCAAATGGCCCGACAGAATTCACTGGTATACATAAAAAAACCAAGCTGCCTCCGGCTCAGAAAGGTATACTAATGGATTGCGGTATCTCATTTACTCTGAGCTGGAGTTGTTTCCATCCATCCATAATTTCTGAAGGGCGAAAACTGCTTGATTTGGTCCCGCGTTATTTCACAAGGAATTTTTCTTGTGTATTTATCCTGGGAGAGTTTTTGTGATCTCTATCGAGACGATTTCTTTGATATTTTATTTTAAAATTATCTTTTTATTTTATGACTAAATACCAAATGTGAGCAAATGTGCCAATTTAATATAATGTCCTTAAGCATATGGTATTAAAATACCTGGAAAGCAAACCTCCTCATAAATTTTCAGCCACACTCTGGTCACACATAAAAGGGGTTATTTCTTAATACTTTTGTCAGTTTGTCTGCAATTAGATTTGACTGTTCTGGCTTAATTGTAGACAGCAATATATTTTAATAGCTATAATTAGGTGGCAAAATCTTAGTAGTACATAATTAAGATTGTCAATATTTGATTGTGGCATGCAAGCACACAGAATAAGGATAAATAATAAGATCTTAAATGTTTAAAAGGGCAGGATTCAACATGTACCCTTATTCTTTTCTGTAGCATAATATCAGAAATATGTGTAAAACAGCTTCACTTATTACCCAGTGTGGCAGAATGTTAATACACTTCAAGGGTGCATTTAATAATTCATATCTTTTTCGTGCAATATTTCATTCCAAAACTTAAAACTCATAGTTGAGTATTTTTTGGGCGAAATCAATCAAATATTCCTTCTTTAAACCTAAAAAATAAGACTGAGAACACAAGACTGAGAAGTTACCCCCCTCTATTTAATGTACTTCTTTTGTTTACGGAATAAATTAGTCAAAATATATCTAGGTGCTTTCATTTTCAAATCCCTATAAACCACTGAGTATTACATATTGCACATTGGGGTTGGCTTTGCTCCAGCTCTGAAGGTTGGAGCCAGCGCCAAGACACTTGAGCAGAAGCCGAGCTGGGAAGTTTTACTCCAGAGCTGGGGCTGGGAGTAGTGGAGTTGGATTCAGGTTTATCTGAGCGCTCTGGAGCCGGCTCTGAGCTCATTTAGCCGCTCCACTCTCACCTGCCTTCCATTAAAAAAAACATATCTCAATTTTCTGGTGTGACTCTGTAGCTAACTAGAGGACAGTCCCCAGTCAGAGAGATGAAGGTCCCATGTAAAACACTGTTCTTCCAAAGAGTGGAATAGGAATTTACATGTGCCGTATATTGGTCATGCACGCATATACATCCTAGCGAAGTATGTCTTGCATAAGAGAGCTGAATCGCTACACACGTCCTGACAAACGATCAATGTTTAGCACAGATTCTGCTAGCTCTGCCGTTCAGCTGACTCACTGTTGGCTCTTTTAGTTCTGCCCACCACTGTTATAGAGTGGCTCAGACCTGTTAATGCTTTCAAAAATAAGGTGGAAAACTTGTCCACGGCAAAGCAAGTTTACCTTGGGAAATATATAGGCCCAGCCATGCAAAACATTTAACAAAAGGTTTAATAAGTAATGATCCCATCCTAGTTTGCAGGTGGCTCCATGGTTCGAATTACAGGGTTAGGGGTTTTTGACCCAGCTTATTAAGACTTGCCCCCCCCGCCCCCAAAAGAGGTAAAAACAACAGGGCGGGGGTGGTCGAAACATTTGTATATCGTTCTTACCTGTCATCATAATTATTACAATATGTTTATCATATTCATGATGAAAAAGTTGACCCCCGCCCGATTGTCATTGTATAATTAGCACTCTGGGTGGCTCCAGACTTGGAGCCAGGTAAAAGCAGCAAGGCTGGTTTGCTGGAGGTGACGCTAGCTTTCTGGAGCCAGGTTTACTGCACATTAACAACGCATCAGTTAAAATGCACAATTCATACTCCAACAGCATAAGCTTTTACTTAAATACAGGTACACATTGCATATTCCTATTGAACAATATATTCAATACATTCAATTTACACATGCAATAGTTCGGGTTCAAAAATTGGAGCAGAAAACAAAATGATACAACAAACTGTAAATGTGTTGAGTTCTCTTTTAAGGTTCATTCTGGTCAAATGACAATGGCATCTGAAAATGTGTCAATCTGTGTGACTCTGCAGAAAATCATACATTCTATGCACCTGCCTGCCATTGTATTGGAACAATTATAATCATATTTTACTTTTACTGCAGTGTTTTTATTCCCCACTATGGTTCAAAACCTTTTTAGCTTTGAGTTTCGCAAAAGAGTTTGCTAATTTGGTAATTTATATATAAATAAAATTATGCTACCCTATGGGCACCCTAAAATCATTTGAAATTATTTGACATACTTTTTTGGCACTTTTTTCGACACTTTTTTCTTCTGCACTTTAACCAAATTTTCACAACCTAACTTACATTTTCATTAAATATCCTCAGGCTAGCATACAGTGGATTATCTATTAACAAATTCCAGATGGAAAATATATATATATATAGTGACCTATTGAGATTCATATCACACTTTTATGCCAAATAAAAAATAGTCATTCAACCGAATTTAAACCTTTCTGCCCTAACATTAGATGACCTTTACAATGGTACATTGTAATTGTAAAAGTAATTTTCCATAAATGCCTAAGAAAAACTTTACCATCATCTCTTATTTTGTCATTTTTTGTAATGTACTGCAGAGGGTGTGGTGAGATAATGGGACATGCGACCAGCCTGCCTGTGTGAAGCTCAAAATACCTACATCCTGGGCATCATTTTTTAGCTGCTCAAGAATGTAATACTTTAACTTATAGGCAACACTGTTGCAACATCGTCAGAGGCTTGGAATGTTGCCTTCCATGGATGACAACAGGTAAATAACCAAGACATTTTTCAGTAAAGGCATTAACAGTATTACTGAGAGAGGAGAATTGGTCAGACAGACAAATTTATAATGCATGGTTTTATTGTTTATTTCCAGTGTTAACAATCCTTAGCTGCTTGGCCATATAATATTGATGTGGAAATAGTTAACATGGTTAATAATTGCGTGGTAGAATGTGTACCAAGTTGAATGCATTTTTTTGTATATGGTTTAGTTCCATTCCACTTTGTTATAGGATTTTAAAATGACAGGTTTTTAAATGGAAAGTCCGTTGGGCTGAGAGTGAGCAGGGCAGCTGTCTTACAGGCATGTAGTCACAATATATGTCATTGGTGTCATTACATGTTGCTTGTGATTTGTGATACAAACTAGACAATAGGACGGTGTCAAGTCAAGGAGCAGAACAGTAGCTACTGTTACCTGGGGAAAGAGAGAACAAGAGACATTGGACTCGGGTTGAGAGAACTCTGTTTTTTTTATAGGGACTGCATATGTATAATGCATATACTCACTGGCTAATCTGAAAAAAGAGATATGTAGTATATATATTTTTAACATCACCATTGAGTATGATCATTATTTATTCAGAACATAAACCAAAAATCTGGATTATTTTATTGTGACATCCAACTAGAAAAGCTTCCTCCCGATGCCTTGTTTTTTGTTTGTTCTTGTTTGCTTTACCTTTTACAAACCTATGGGCAAAGAAACTGATTCTGATACATAACCATAAGCTCATTGTCTGCGTTCAATCTTCTCTCTGGTGACGGTTAATTGGATGTGATGAGGTGGAATATGATCTTGCAAAAACAGTCAGTCTAACCTAAGAGTGCATCAGCTAGAGACGTTGATGTGTTTGAATTATTGATACATTCCTCAAGGTTGAGTGCATCACACTTTTGCAGAGGACGTGGGGCTTAAAGGCAGTTGTTACAGGGAGGAAATCCAAGGAGGAATTGTTGAGTTGGAAAGCCATTTACTGTCTTGTAATGTTGCTAAATGCTTGAACAGTCAAATAGTCAGATTACAGAAATCTAGTGACAAACTGATACCTACTTGGTAATATGACCAAATGACCGTAAACAAATGCAGTCCTAAATTGAGGTCTACGAACTGAAACATTTTTTTTAACACACTCACGGTTTTAAAAAAACATTAAGGGTATTTAAAAAAAAATTTCTCCAAAAACATGATCAGAGTAGGTAGCTATACAACTAAACTGAGTAATAACTTTGAACTTCTATGAAACAGGGAACTTTAAATATCAGCTCTTTCTCAAGCGCCCCTAATATTTATACAATGATCTATTTGACTTATGCAGTGATCCACAGAATGTATTTAAAACCTTTGGCAAATATGGAGTCAACAGTGAAAACAGTATGGGGTAAGAAAATATAAAACAGTTGGGGGGAGAAAAAAAAACAAAGCGAAAAGTTTGTATTTAAATCTTTAAAAACACATTTGAAAGCATACAAATTTAGATTTTCAAGAGATTATTACTTCATACACACCAAATTGCATGCTCATGAATTTCCAGTTTTTTTTTTTCTGTGTCAGCTTTTTCTTCTCAGGTATCTGGCAGCATTATATTTTTGTCTCTAGTCTCCAGAGAATGATACACATTTCTTCACAATTAATTGGGTTCATTAACCACTCATGGTTTCATTTTATCTGGTGGTTCCTGAGGTCAGTCTGTGAGGTTTTTTTCTGTATTATCAGACGCTTGAAATAAGTGTCTTCTGCTCTGAGGGTGGCTTGCACAGGGTGGTGTTTATCGAGGTGTTATATTTCAAGTTTTTTTCTTTGACAGAAATATTGAGCCCAACAAATAACCGTAAACCTATTGGCTCCACCTCAGCAGTACTTTGGATTGCCTCTACTAAGGCCGGCATTAGCACCCTGATAACGCAGGCAGTTGCCCGGGGCCACAATGAGACAAGGGGCCTGTGAGGATTAGAAGAAATTCGATTTTTTTATGGACCAAATTAATTTCTTTACAATACTGTAAATGCAATTATTCTGAGCTGCATCTTGAGGAGTGGCATGCAGTGCAATTTGGGGTACCCCTTTTGCTGTTTTAGCCCCAGATTTTTTTGCAACACGTTTTGCAGCCGGCTATTAGGCCTGCATAGCTAACTCCAAAAAATGTAACAAAAGCGTCCTAATGTTGAATTTAAAGACAACCTAAAGAACCTGAATTACCAAGCTGTCCACTATTATTTAACGATAAACAAAGTTTGATAATAAACAAAAACGTTCACCAGATCCACTGCATTAAAAAATAAAAATATTTGCCAGATGAATCCTGCACTTTAGCGGCCTTAGTTAAACTGCTCAAAATGTTGAATCCTTAATGCTCTGTAATTATCCGTAGCGTAAGTTTGAAATATCTCTCTCCAAAAAGTGGAGAAATCCTGCAAATGCAAATAGTCAACTATAATTTGACAACAGTCTGGACAACTTCTTTTTTGTCATTGATTGTCTGGGAATTTAGACAATCGTAGTTTGAATGATGTCAGTCAGCTACAGTGGAGCCATAAGGCTCTCCTCACAACAGATTTATAATCAGAAATTTATAATAAATCATTTCCTAATGGTACAAAATTGTGGGCAACTTGATAATTAAAATTGGCTGGGTTGTCTTTAAATTGTGCAATATATTTTTATTTTTAAGCCCGGTAGTTGGCTGTGAAATGTGTCGCAAAAAGTTTGATCAGGGGCAAAGATCGTTGACGGCGCACAATGAACTAAAATATATATATCTGTAAATATTATTTACAGATATAAATATTCTGTAATTCTCATATTCTCACTTTGGTGTTTAATGGTGGTTATGAAACAAAAAATGTCAGCTTTTAAACATCATGCTATATAAAATGTTTGTCTGAAGTTTGACAAATCAAGCTATTTTGACCCATACAAATCTCTGGAGGATGTACTCCAAGTTTTCATTTGAAACTATTATAGATTCTAGAAATAGTTTATACTCACTGAACACATAGCTGAAGACATCATTAAGCATCATAATGAATCAATAAATCAAGCAAATGTGTGGCTTTAATTACTTCCGATATTTCAGATGACTAGTTTAAAATTGAACTGTTAATTCCAGTTGAACAGTCTGAAAGCAAGGTGAAACAAAATTATATTGCCTTTTTTTTTTACTTTTTGGCATTGTTCATTGACATAAAAATGGGAATAGCTTTAAAATCCAAATAAACAAGTACGTAGCATAAAGTGAAACACATCACTGGGCATTTACAAAGGCACTTCTGCATTATTTACACTTCTTGGAATCGTATGTGTTCTCGGAACTATCCCCTTTAAATTTATCAATTTAAATGCTAATAAGGTAAAATCTTCCCATTAAATGGATGCTTAATAAACCAAATATATAAGGCAATTTCTAAATGATAAACAAAATAGTTTTATTCACATTAGTCCTTAAAAAATAATTATATTGCCTTACAACACTGGCATCACATTAAACCCTGTTTGTAAACGCATTTGAAAAATCTTGTTTGGAAAGGTGGAATTGTAGAATTACGTATGTAATTTTAGGTGCACCCTATGGTGCAAAAGTTTTTTACTCAAGATGTTCCCATATTCCAAGATTTACCCTTAATACAAGTGAATCCAATTGTCAATAGTAATTCTAAATGTATTGGTAAATTAATCAATTTTGATAATAAATGAAAAATGAATATTTGAATTTGAGACTGATCTGATTGAGAGCCACTGGGATTCCTCTGCCATATAACCCTAACCTGTGAGCACTTCCCCTCACTACTTCCTGACAGCTACCTCGTCACCACTGCTACTCCCCTTTGTCACCTCACTTCTCCTCTTGAGCACCTCAATAAACACCTTTTCAGCACCTTATCCTTGTATTGTCCTCATTCCTCACCACACCCTGTATGATGCCCTGGAAACAAGTCAAAAAACGATGTGTCCGAAAAAATTGGATTTGACAAAGGATGTCATATGATCTTAAGAAGCCAACTGTAACAGCATCAGTTAATTAAATTAGTGTTTTCAGTGGTTGTGAAATAAAAAATTATTGTATTCCATGCCCATGTCAATGTTCTAAGCAGTTTCAGTATTAATACAGCATACTCACATTTCAGATTCCCAGCAGAAAGCATAATGTTAGGATGGACTCCTCCTTTAAGCCGGGATCCTATCATGGTTTCTTCCTACCAGGTTAGGGAGTTTAGTTGTGCTTAGTCATACTTTCTGGGGGACTAGTATTTTAACATTGTGTCTGAGAAGCTTCTTTGTGAGCTGTAAGAGGTTAAAATAATAAACCGATTGATTGATTGACTGATTGTTTGAAGGTTCCTTTTCCCTGACTACAAATGCAAAACCTTGATTTTCCAAAGACATCGAATCAAAGTGAATTGCATCTGTATTAGATCACATCCTCACAAGCTCCCTTTCTATTAAAGGATATTTGAAAGTAAGATGTGGGGAAATTACTTTTATTTACAGCACACAATGTCCCATACAATTGTACACGGGGGTCAAAGCAACAACCACAGGGAGGTTCCAGTCCCCCATCAGAGACTGAGGAGTGTGACACTGAAGGCTCAGACACAAGCAGCACAGTGGATAATCACAAGCCTCCCCACCATCCCCTACAGCTCCCCTGTCACCCCCTACCACCACCAGCCCTTCCCCCTATTGACATCAGCCTTCTCACCATCATCCCTCATCTGTCACATCCATTTCACCCTGCTCTTGTCAGATATGTCCAGGCCAGCCAGGAATACAATGTCCCAGAACTGCAGCCACTTGAATCACCACCTAAGCTGGGCAGAGGGTGGAAACAGCGGGGTTGAAGAGCATGTGGCCCTTAAATGTCTAGAAGACTTCTGCTAGGCCAGCACTACAGAGTATGTGTGTTGAAATATAATAAATCACTATAGATATAAACATTCATTAAATATGACCTGTTAATTTAGGAACCTCCGTTGTCTCAACCTTCTTGTCTTCTGATCCCAACCCCTGCTGGGGGATGGCACAGGTTTGTAATTACCCTGATTCTCAACCAGGGGCAATGGCCATGCCTGAACCTTTCCTGCATGTGTTTGTGAGACACGTGGCACACACATCCCGCACCAGAACAACACCAGGGCTCATTTGGTAGCCCCCCTGCCATGAGAGGAAGTCAGCTGTGCCATTCAGAGCCCCAGGCTGGTGAATCACCTGGTATTGAAAAGACTACAGAGGGAGATAGCACCGGGTGATCTGGGAGCTGATCTGTCTTTCATTCAGTGGAGCCTCTGGAGGGGGGCCTGGACCAGGGGAAACTGGCCACCCAGGAGATAGAACCGCAGGGTCAAGACAGCCCATTTAAAAGTGTGGCACTCCTGCTCAATGGTACTGAACCGACCCTCCCTGGGGGTGAGCTTCCTGCTGATGTAGATAACAGGATGCTCCACCTCATGGGTCCGTACTACCCCCACTCCGTGCTCTGATACGTCTGTCTGCAAAACAAAGGCTTTGGAGAATTCAGGGTTAACATGCACATGTCCGCCTTACAGAGCTGCTTTGAATGCCACGAACACCATCTAACACTGCCCCATCCATTGGACCGGGTCTGGAACCCCTTTTTGGGGAGGCCTGTCAAAGGACAGGCTAAGTCAGTGAAATTGAGAATGAACCACCGAAAGTACTCAGCTTACCCCGAGGCAAGACATTGCCTGTTTTTTCGACTTAGGAGGGGGACAGGCGGAAATGGCCGCGTTGAATGGTGTTCGACCATAATTTCCAACTCGGTAGAGGTCGTCTGCAAACTCTTGCACCATTTGCTGGACCTCCAGGCTTTGGGCCGGGAACAGGTGGTTACCGAGAGACACAGAGAGGTGTTAGAAACCTAGGCTCAGGACCTCCCAGGCCATTGATGCAGACAAGTGGACAGAATAGGCAGGATTCCATAATTTGAAGAGATTTAAACGATCTTTCTGCTCTGTTGGTTCAGGCAACCTCATAGTTCACATCCCCCATGAGCCTTGTGACCTCAAAGGGTCCTTGACAGTGCCACAAAAATTTAATAGTGGAGGTGGCTAGTAAGACCAGAACTTTATTGCCCAGGCGCAAGAGAGAAGCCCTGTTGTAAGCAGCACTTTGTCTGCCTTAGGCAATGAGAAAATGCTCACGGGCAAGCTGTCCCAGAGAGCGCAGTTTTGCTCTTAAGTCTATGACATATTGAACTATGTTTTTACTGGGGCTTGGACCCTCCTCCCACGTCTCTTTAATGAGGTTCAACACTCTCCCCGACCGGCTGCCCAACAACAACTCAAAGGGAAAACCTTGTGGAGGCCCAGGGAACCTCCCGCACCGCAAACAACAGGGTGTTGATAATCTTATCCACTTGTCATCGTGTATGGACTTCACCAGCATGTTTTTGTGCGATTAAACCCTTCCACCAACCTATCAGTCTGTGGGTGGTACATACTGGTTTTAATTGGCTGTTTTCTACAAAGCTGGTAAAACACTTTCAGTGTCCGTGATACAAGCACTCTGCCCTTTGATCATTTATTTTGGGAAACCAAAACATGGATAATAAGGCATAATAAGGGGAAATACTTCCGGATATTGAGTCGCATAATCAACTATGACTAATATGGATCAATGTTCCTGGGTCCAAACACCATTTTCTGGTGGCGCTTAGGAACCGGCAGTTGCTGACTTCTTGTGTTTCAGGGTTCGGGTGCACCCAATAAAGTCTATCATTAAGATACCGGAAGTCAGGAAAGGTGGCTGGGGGCTGGTGATCACCAGGCAGACCTAGCTCGGGAAATTGCACTGAGCCTGCCGTAGTGTTTAATTCTGATCCTGCTCCAGGGGGAAATCCACCACCAGGGTAAAAGAGGGAAGGTTCTTCAGATCCCCTACCCAGCCAGCAGGCTGCGCCCGTGCCTGAAGGTCCCCCTGCCCTGTGCAGAAGAGCATTCCCCGGATCCTCCTCTGGGTCCTGATGGCAACCACCTGCACCCTCACCCTTCTCAACCATTTCCTCCGGGCCCTACCTGCATTCACCTCCCATAGAAGCATTCCAAACCCCTCCCAACCTTTTGTTTTTTACAACAAAAACCTTAAAGGACAACTCATTGCTCAGTTTATCTAATTAAAGAAGCATATTTATTAACGTAGTTGAGGTGACCTTGTCATGGGTCCAACATCAGAAACCTTCAGGTCACATTTCCATTTCAATCCCCATGGATACACACTGCTGTCATTTTAGTGATTGATTCTAATGCATGTGGATAAATGAAAGAATATTCAATAAGAAAAATACACCTGCAATATTGTTCCTGGCATCATCTTACATACACACCCCAATTGATTAACACATTTTTTGTTTACCTGACCACACTACTCATGCCATCAAAATATTTTTTACAAAATAGTGACTTAATAGCTAAAAAGCTCTATTGATGTTTATTGCATTAAAGGGCGATTTATCGTGTTAGGTTGGGAGAATCTACAATGGTGCATGCCATTTTAAAGGGCACTTTTTTCAAAATTAATAAATCACAATGATTTACTCGACGGGACTTTAAAATAAATCAGTACTAGAAAATTAAGTCCCTAGATAAAGGCCAATGTGTAAATTATTTTTAAAACGGTAGTCACTGTAATTATATTAAGCATTTACAAGCAACTTGGGACTCCTTTGAATGGACGAATGGAATTGAATATGTTTCTGGCCCACCAAGGTCTTGCTCTACACCTTTCCTTACTAAAACTGATCTTTTCTGGGCAGATGTTATGAATTTTCCTGGGAGAGAATGTTAATGTACATGAATTCTCTCAACAAAATATTTACAATTGGTTCCTAGAATATTAAGCTTCAAGGCAATAAACTTTTTTTTTGCAATAAAGTTTCTGGTTAAATTTGAGATTCAGTTAAAAGTCTGGAATTATGTCAAATACACAGTTCCACTTAGGTCTCCTTATTAAATGATCCACAGAAGATATGCTTTTACAAGACCTTCTCTAGTATTTACATGCTGATAGAATAAACTAGGCAGAGATGCATTACTCCTGACTTTAGTTCCATTGTGATTTTCTCATTCTGCTGCTGTATTAATCAGTCCCTTCCCCTCAGGCTTGAACAGATGGTACTGTTAACTTGCTTAAAATGAACTAAAACTTCCACATACTGTGCTAGAATCCACTGGTCTATTCATCTTTTATGATGCCCTGATGCTACGTGCCCCCAGAAACATTCTCTGTTGCATTTCTTGCTCCAGTCTCCCAGATTGTTGGTCAGCTCCCAGTTATCTTACAGAAACTGACATTTTTCATTTCAAATTTGTTTTAGATCCATCAAAATAGAAAATGTGTCGGTCACATTTTCCAATATATGGAAGTGCAATATTATTGTTACATATTACTTTTCAACAGGCTTTGCTAACATATTATCTGCATCACACTAATGTAAGTATGACACCTCTGCAACCTGTTTTCCCAGTTCAGCACAGCATAACGTAAGATGAAGAACAGGGTAGCATTTGTAGAGCTTTCATAATAATATACAAAACAATAATTGCTTTAAACACTCAGCATGTTCATACTGTTTTCATAAAATGACTCAGGAATATGTTTTCAAAGGTTCTCTAACTGCAGGTATAGATAATGATATTTGATTAAGCAGTCATTAAGCACCATGTCTGGCTCAGCAAAGCAAAACACAGCAAAATTACTTCAATTTAGGTGTTTTATTTATCCCCTACTGAATAAACAAAATAAAATAGTTGTTTTTAGATAGGAAGCCATCAAATAATATAATATTTTTAAAAACCCAATGATAATCATTTGACCTTTGCTACTATAACATATTTGTCATCATAAATAACTATTCCATTATTTTAGTTTGAAATGACACAAAGAGAGGGAAATAGTTTAAGTCCTCAACTTTCTACATCTTTTAATCCAGTGTGCTCACTGCAGTGCTTTTAAGGCCAAAAGAAAGAAATTGATCAAAAATCACAGGAGCTCAGTACCAAATTAAGACCCCACACTGGATAATCCCTCAGGAAGTGTGCATAGACCCCTTCAGCCCAAAGCAGCAAATGCCCATTCATCTGTTCATTTATTGCTGAAGTATTGAAAATCCTTGGCATGCAGGGCGAAATGGTACTCCAATAGCTAAAATATATCATGCGGCAGGAAACTGTTGTCAATAAATCTGTAGAATACAAAAAGGGTTATAAATGCTTATAATATGTATATTTTAGGTATCCTATCATTTATTAATGAGGATAACGCATTAAACCACATTAAGCTTCAGACAAGATGAAATATCTAAAGAAATAAAATGATTGGAGGAATGGTTTCTGTCTTTATTTTATGTAAAATTCCTAATGTGTAACCTACTTAAGCACTATTACAATATTAAAACAATAATAATAATAATAATAATAATAATAATAATAATAATTAATGACAACAAATAAAGTTTCCAACTAGTGGTACCATTTTCCCTTGAAAAATTGATGGGTCAATTAGTTAATCTGTATCCAATTTTAATTGCTCATGTAATTAATCTCTTCCTTTTGCATCCCATCATCTATCACTATATTTCACCTTAATTTGCTTAACCAGATGTCACTCGTTAAGGTCCAAGTCTGCCTGAGATCTATTTCAAAGCAAACTGACACGTAGGGTTGGTTAAAAAAAATAAAATAAATCTTGCCACAGATGCTGCAGCTCCTGTTGTGTTTAACGGATCTAAAAGCCAGTGAAGGCCCCTCCGGATTAGAGTCTCATAATAAACAACAGGGGGTCTTCCGCCTGCTACCTCACAAACAAACAGATTTGCCTTCACAGATTAGGCCCAGCTCATGTTTTTCTTTTCAGATGATGATTTAGTATTAGCATTTAATTAAATACCTCATAAATATTTTGGTATGTACAGCAGCCATTTTTTTTCTTATTGTTGAAATTGCAATTTTTTATTTATTTTTTGCTTCTTCATGTTGGCGAAATTACTTTTAAAAATAAGCGCTCTAATTTTATTTTAAGCTCAATGATAAATAATTTATATAATTCCATCAAACAGTCATTTAAGCTTTTGACGTTGGATGTTTTTTTTATTTCCTTTGAAAAACAAATGACAAAAGGCTTTTTAGTAACAAATGATTAAATGAGTTTAAATGTAACAAAAAATTCAATCTCACCATAGGTTTTGTAAATACCTATAAAATTGTCTGTGGTGTTTTTTAATAGTAAATTGATAATGGTAAGAAAAGCTGTGCAAATAATTGATTCTAAATAATTGAAAACTATATTCAGAATGCATTCTGCCCTGATTCTCTGTGCTTTTTTCCCTCTAAATTAAAGGACAAACAGCCTCCCGATGGGCCTAATCGATGTAAAGGTACATGCCTGAGATCAGTTTTGAATACGACTCATGTTATTCGCCGATTGTGTCCAGACAAAGCACTGCCCGGGCTGGGTAAAACCGGCAGGGCTTCTTTGGCACTCGCTTACAATTGTTTCCTGTCATCTTCCAGGGACCCTGAAGACTTGCAGTGCCTGTGAGAGGGAAGTGCCTCTCCTCCTATCAGTGCCGAACCTCTCGTGCGGGCTGAGTAGCCTGCGGAGTGTGTAAGACGAGTGACTCACAGATGACTGGAGGGGAGTAGTCGTACTTCCTCACCCTCCCTGAGGATTCATGGTGATATAATCCAAGAAATAATCCAAAAATAGATTATTTAATTATTATTATTATTTTTTTATGTAATAAAAATATAGACAACCTTTATCTTATATGGCATGGCTAGGGGTTGTGATTATGTGTTATATTTATTTCTGGATTCCTTACTGCAGCATTGTCAGAATTACACCAATGACACAATTATTGGTATGATATTTAAACATTTTTACCATTGTCTTACACTAAGTTCTCTTTGATATATTTGTAAGTGAGCCTTTCCATGTCTAAAGAGTAATTGTATGTGCGATTGTTTTCTGTGCGAAGAAAGTTTTTATGCATGATGCAATTAATATGCATTTTCTCGCATAAATTCCTATCTAGAATTTCATCAACCATAAATGTTGGAGAGAACTGCTACAGAAAACTAAAATATTATTGAATTCTCAAGGAATAAAAACACCACAACATAGCAAAGCAAAATTATTTAACCATAAAATTGCAGTACAATTTAGAAATAATTGAAAAAGTATAATTGTTGTGCTGCCCTTTTCTAGTTTTTTAAAGAGTGAGTGTCATTTCATGCATATGAAGCCCAAGAGCTCAGTAACTAGGTTGCTAATCATGCAACTGAGTGTTACTTTATGAATCTTTTCATAAATTATAAATTGGGTACAAATGTGGCATAATAAGTCTCAGTAATGTTTTTCGCTCTTCATTTTGCATTTTGTCCTATATCTCATTTGTTGAAAACTAGCATTGTTGGCTTATGCTGAAAAAAATAGACAAATAAACTAAACACGTTCATTAAAACCTAGAGAAAGGTATGTATCAAAATACACTACTTTATTATGTCATGTCAAGTGTAGGGAATTGTTGTTAAAAGATAAAATTGGAGATTCACAATTATTTCAATGTGTACGTGACTTCCATACTTGGTTATTTGTAGTATTGTTCAATGTGGGTGTGTGCAAGAGAATGGTGTTCTCAAGCAGTTACTTTTTTCCTTCCTTTGCTGAAATAAATTGGTACCATATGGTGTGACGACAGGATCACTCATCTTTGGTGTACCTACACAACACATTAATCATTTTTGGGGTGATTCTTGTTCTCATCAAAAATTATCCTTTTAATCATTTTAACTTTTTTGGCTACTTTAATTTTTATTTTTTTTATTTTGTTAACAAAATAATTGCCAACTATTAATTCCTGATTCAAATCATCTCAAATGAAGAATGATTCAAAAAAAAAAAAATGAAAAAAAAGGAAATGTAGGACGCAGGGCTTTCATTTAACTCGCATTGGCTTTTTGCAGCAACTTTATGCAAGTATTCATAGAATTGTGGTGGTCTCAAACACATTTTAAAATGTATTTTCATTATTGCGCCTACCTTTTGCACAGGCCAAATAAATAAATAAAAAGGATTGAAATTGATGCAGATAAAAAAGGAAGATGTAGTAAATGTTTCTTAATTCATTCAGCATTGGAACTTAGCAGCATTGTAGGAAAGGGGGGGAAGCTAGAGGGCATAGGAGCACAGAAAAGTGAGGAAGTGAATTTCTATAACTACAGTCTCATGGTGAATCAAACGTGCCCTAGATCTGGAGCATGGTGCTGGTGATTTGCATTGATTATCGTTCCATTGACAGATGCATTTAAATGAATGTGGCATGGCAGAGTGAGGCAAAAGAGTGAGAAAGTCTGTAAAGCATGAATTGGGTTCCTGCAGCTACAGATTCCACTGCAAACAGCAGAGCATGGCCTTGGAGGACCTCATGCTCACATTAATTCTTATACTGTATATATTCAAGGTTTATCAAAGGAATGTTTTAACGGTCAATACTTAGGTTCAGTATTTAATAATGTAAAGCAAACTACTTTAGTCTTAGTTTTAGATTTGTATTAAAAATCTCAAGAGATATTCAATTATCTGGAACGTTGAATTTATTAACTGACAGTTTAAAGTAGGTCACACTAAAATGATTTCAGACTTTAATTACTTACCTCCAATCCTGCTCTCTGATAGATGTATAATCACAAGCAAGGATATGAAAAGGAAGAAAATGAAAGAATGGAAAGCAGTTATTCAGGTAATTATGTCTCATATTTTAGCTTCACTCCGGCGTCTGAACGAGTGGTTAGTCTGACAAGCAGACAGCTATGTGACAAATGTAATAAAATCCACAAATAAGCAACTTTGATTCAATATTTGAATTCAAGCATTCATTCAAATTCTTGACAATCATGGTTTTAAAATGCAAATGAACAAAGGCCATACAGAATTTTAGTCATTTCTTAGGTCAGCTTTGTCATGACATGCTAAGGCTAAACGTCTGGCGGTATAAAACACAAACTCAATCGAACAATTTCTTGTGTCTGATTAATATAAAATGAAGATATTACAAAACATGCCCTACTTTCAACTCCTGCAATTCATTTATTGAACTTTTATTTAAACACAAGCTAGACAAGATGCTTTAAAATAAATACAATTTTAAAAATGCATTTGAAAATATTATTTGTGTCAATAAACAAGAAATAATCAACAATAAAGTAAACAATAATAAAAGTTATTATAATATTCTAAAAGTTTATTTAGAAAATGTTATAATAATTTTCATGATTAAAATGTTTAACAATATGTTCAGTATTTTTTTGTTTATGATGAAAATGGTTTTATACATAATATTTATTTCACCTTAATAGTTTACATTAACATACCACATTACTAACAATTACTGAAATGTCTCTAATTGTCAGGAGCATTTCTTTTGATCATTTGGAAATTTAAATTAATAAATGCATATAGTGTCCTTTCATTTGATCACATATTGATTTGACTTTCTTATTTTGGTTTTTATTGCTGGCTTTATACACTTCAGGGCTACTGCAAGCGTTCATTGTCTCTCCTCCATGAAACTGTGGCAAATGTACAGTCATTCTTGACCCTGGTCACTCAGTGATGGAATGTGCCTCCAACAAAGAATGAAACAGTCCAGTCACCTTCTGACACACATTGAAATCCCACCTTGTCAAACTGTACTCTCAGGAAACCAGATTCATCAAATTCTTTGTTTCCAATAAAGTAATATATTTAAAAAATGATATGCAAAATGATTAGTCTGTTTTGTTGATGACTAAAGTTCAAATTTTGCTACCATTTGTAACAATCCATTTTATGTGGGGTTTTTTTAGTGCCCATTAAAACATGGTTACCTGCTAGTGCTTCTAATTAGTCATTTTAGTTTTAGTTGATCGTTAAAAATACTAGTATATAAGTATGTGTATTGCTGGTATTACTTAGATTAGATTAATTAGATAGTAAGTAAATACTTATTTCATAGAAAAATAAACAAAACTTTAAAATAATCTCTTTAGTGTATACTTTGAGACATTAAGTCATAAATTAGTACAGGAATCAGACACAATTGCTTTTCAGAAATCACTGACTAAATATTTTTTTTTTCTTTTTAATATATGTCCACAATGTCTGCACTTTGACTTATAGGTAGCACTGACTGTTGTGAAGAATACATTTATTTCTCTAATTTGCAATAACAACGTTTCTTTATTTACTCTGTATTACTTGTTTTAAAATATTTTTCCTGAGGCGCCTCAGACCCTGATCAATGAGATCAAAGAGCCTGTCACATAGTGACAGTTGACTGTAGGAAGCATCTCAGGAGGTAACGCATTACCGTAATGCTATATTCAAATATTTTATTTTTATAGTGAATCTCAAGCTGGGATATGTTTAAAGTTTAATTATATACACATTACTTTTACTGTCAGTTCAATTTCCCTCAATATGCTTTTGATCATTATATTATGCTACCATGGACATACAGTGCTACCATCTGTTTTATAATGGGTACTTACATTAAATATTTATTCATCAAGTGTAATCAGGTATGGATAGTTTTGGGCATAGAAGCCAATTATTCTGATTGCATTTGAGAGATACCCCTACATATTTTTTTTAAATAACAAATCTTACTAAATACTAATTACTAATACTAAAGATCGATATTCTCATTCTTTATCGAATTTGGAAACAAAAGGTTTCTGTGAGACCTGTCTGACAACATATATGCATATGCATGAATACGGGATATGTGGGTGCCAAACAGCAACTTTATCAGACAAAACTTTTACACCTAGTGTTGAACGTACACATTATAATACAAGATACACATGCACACAAACACACATCTAATTTAGGGACAGACCAAAACAATCCCCACACAGAGTTCACAAGAACTTTACCAGGATTAAAATAAAGATAATAAATAACTTGAAACAAAATCAAGCCATTTTTACCCTTCTAAAAAGATCTGTCATGTATTCGTGGAGTGTTATCACCTGACCAAATATAGAGATTTTGAGCGTTAACTCACATAAGAGGCCTCTTGTGCATGGAGCCAAATTAGGCTCCATACATGTTATGGGAAACTGCACGCGAGGGCAATTGGTTGAGTTGGCTAAAGACAATAGATAATACTCTAATAAGTAAGAAAAAATTCTGTTGCCATTACAAAGAACATACTATTTGTTCATGTCTGTGTCTGGGTAAAGCTGTTCACGTAAAATCGATGGTTTTTCTGAATGAGTAAGCGCTTTCCTTGGTACAAATATCATACAAGAACATGCCAACACAAATTTTCTCTTATTGTATACTAACGCAGTGCATGTGCTGTTGTAATTATGATGGAATTATTCAGATTTGTAGTTGCAGTGTATATGAAAACGAATAGTATCTTGTTCATATGGTGCCCTGCAAAAGCGATCTTTCTGTCCTGTGATCTGACTCATTGACGTTGGTCACCCTATCAAAACCTAGCTACCTATTTGAGATGGTTTGTACTGTGTACAATGGCAAACAGCAATGTGCAGCTGGGAGCTCTGCTTCCACATCCAAAAAACAACAAACAAAAAAATACCTAGCTTCAAACCACACTTCAAGGAAGAAGAAAATGAATCAAAAGTTGATGCAGTCATTGAAATGTCTTAATCATGCAGGGCATGATTTATAAATGCTAATATTTCAACCAAGCACTGAGAGACTGTGTTACAAAAGGTAAATGTGGTTTCCCAGACAAAATGAAATAGTGAATACATTTTTTTTTTTAAAGAGACTAGTTATGCATCTGTCTTTGTGCCTTTACCCTTGCAGGCAACCATCACCATTTTATAGAAGTAATTTACATTGAGTAGCAATAGGTGTCATTTTTGACGTCTACACTACTCATTTTAGATGGGTAAGTGCATTGAATATTACACCTGACTGCATTAGTTATTAGCAGTAGAAGCTTTAGAATATGCTTTTATGCTAGTTACACCCATGTAAAACCGTTAACCCTGTATTTATGTGCGATTACATATGTGCTGTCAATAAATGCAATAAATACACAGGTACAATGGGGAAAATAGTGAAGAATACTGTAAAAACATTTACAGTAACCTTAACATTTAATTTCATTATTCTTATTTCTATCATGTTCAAGACAATCCAGGATTTACTGACATCATAGAAATGCAGGTGCCGAGTAATGCTGTATTTGCAGTAACAACTTTTAAAAATAATCATAATAATTACCAACAAAGTAACAGGAAATTGGGAAGAAGTGGGTATTCTATGGTGTAAACAATTTTTAAATCTAATTTAAATAGAAAGACATTGCAAATAACAGGTGTTTAATGCATTTTAAAACTGCTACAAACACAACAATTCGTGTTTTTTTAAAACAATTTCAAAGTGTAGTTTGTGTAAATATCGTATATACACTATGCAATTAAATTGTCATACAATAATGTGGAACGCATCCATTTCTATTCAACAAAGGAAACGTCCAAAATTTGATTCAATCAAACCCCCTCTTGATAAGTATGCAAAAGCAGTGGTGCAGAAGGAATGAACTATGGAGGACCCCACTGTTTAGCAAACAGCCAAGCTTTGGGGACATATTAATTATTCAGGACCAAGGACCAGGCAATCTCTTTTGATTACGTAGCCAAAAAAAGGTCAGTTTCTTTTTTAGATGAAGGGAAAAAAATTTGGGATAGTACATGATGCTCTTATGTTGACTACTTACTACATTTAGTGTACCACTGTGAAACCATTGTGTTTATTACTTCCATTAAAAACTCACATAATAGTCAGTTTTATTAATATTAGATATGAACACTGAGCATATCAAATGCCATGCAAGTCAAATATCCTACCTTTTATTCCCAAAAGCAAAGTCCACGGTAATGGATGACCCACACAATAGTGGTCACAATTGAAAAAGTAGAATGTTGAATTGTACATTAAGTGGTTATAACGAGCACACTAAAATGAATAAATGCACATAATTTGACGTCTTTGTTTGCAGAACCATGTCATGTACATGTAATAATAGGGATGCGGGCAAGCAGCAGAGAAGGAATGGAGGGCATCTTTGCGTCTATTCTATCATAATCTGCTGAATTCACCGGAGAGCTCCATTAAAACACATGGGGAACAACAGCAGAGCAACCCACACTTTCAGTACACAATTCAGACAGAGGACTAATGTGTCTCGAGGGTGCCAGCGCTGAAATCTGAAGTGGAAGAGGGGGGAAAAAAAAGCAAAAACATGCCGTAACGGGCCCTTCAGCTTCCTGACTCAATTTCAGTGCATTACAGACTGAAATGTCCATTAGATATTCCCCAAACTGAACAGTCCTTTTTAAATCCAACCCAAACATCCACCTCCTGCCCTTGGAAGTGTAGACAATATTAACTGACTAATCGCTTCACTAAAGTTGAAAACAACCTCATGTTGTTTTAAGATAATTTGTCGGAATAGATTCTGCAAAGCACTTGGTAACATCACACAGATTAGTACAAAATAATAATGTATATTACCCAAAATTTAGAGGTTTTTCTTTGATGTGATATTTATATTTACCATTCAAGTGTTTTTATAAACAATTCTTAGCTATAAACTGATATCTTTTGTCGTATACTTGTTTTGAAGAATTCTGGCTCTCATTCAAAGATATATAAAACAGTACTGCTACTATGTTGGAAAATTAACCTGGTGCAATTTTAAACAGTATGCTTATTATCACACTTTGTCTTTTTTTTTTTTTGGGGTATCCTGTAATATTTAGATGTAATTAAAAAACTGCTAAAAGTATTCCCCATATTGCTGGTGATATTGGTGAACTCTTACTAATGACAGCACAACACAGCTTTAAATAAAATTCACCTTTTCTTTAATATAAACCCATAACCAAAATAACGAAATATACACTTCTATAGTGTAAAATAAAAATAGTTTACACTAAAAAGACAGAAAAATAGATATTTTATGCAGGCCACAATATGCCCTCTACAATAAAGAAGTATGTATGGATTTATTTATTTTACACCTGGCTTAGCCATTACATTTAAATTTAAAGATCATTCATTTTCAAGATAATAAAGTAGGTCCTTTCAGCTCTTTTCAGTTCATTAGGAAACAGCTGGATGTAGTTAGTGTGTCCCTGCCAAACTGAAGATAGTTGCAGTGCTGTATATCATAGGAACCACAGGGCATTGATGAAATATTAATTTCCAGGAAAAAAAATTAAGTGGCTTGAAAAAAAGAAAAAGAAAATTGTTGTCCATCCCTAGAGTGTTTTTTCCACATTGATGTCTGCTGTGAATGCATCTATTCATGTCAAAGAAAAAAATGTTTGTAAAGTGACCTAAGTAACTGTCAGCCCAATTGTGAATGCAAAAACACCATGACTTCATGATATTTCCTACTGGTATTCTTTTACATCTGTCCATTTAGGACATTTATTAATTTGAGAATTTAACTTTTAGGGAATTCGTGTTTTTTTTCTTTTTCTTGGGGTTGGGGGGTGGGGTTTTTTCATGCAGAATAAAATCTGCTTAATCATGGCTGGTTAATAGACTTGTTAATAGAGTATTACACACAAATCTCACTATTTGTTGGTCATATTTCTTACCAAACATTAGTTCCTGCTGTATTTATTGCTGTTCCCATAAAGTTTTTCCCATAAAGAATTGCGTGATGAATGGTTTCCGTAGTATGTATTTCCGCTCTATATTAAGAATAATTTCCATGAGGAATACAGCAGAATCATTAAATGTAGTAGAGCCGAGGGAAAATACCTGAGAACTTTTTCTGAGAATTTACACTGTTGTCCATTGTCATTCACTATATTATTTTTCCAGAATTTCTGACTAAAACCTTTCAAGAAGTTAATGGTCATTGTCACTGTAATGTGTTACAGTGAAAAGCTATTTGTGTTGATTTTCTGTAGTTTTCCGCTTCAACACTCAATGGCAAACTTTCAGTTGGAAGCCCTAGATAGAAATGGATTGAGTACGTCAATTAAATGTCCTGCCATAATCTATCAGGGAGTTTAACTGGAGTTAATTAAGAGGTTTATGTACAACAAGGAGCATTTTTCTGGTTTTGACAATTCACTTGTTTTTTGTTGTTTTTCCGTTGAAGGTCGAAACTGACTGGCAATACAGTTATCTCTAATATAAAAGAAGGCTCAAATAGTAAGAAATCATATTCTGTATCTGTGTGTTTTTCCGGGCTTCCGGTCCAGGAACAAGCGTACATCACATTTTACAGAAATGCATTGGAGAATGGTTTCGTTTTACCTGTTTTTCAATGGTGTAACTTACATCTTTATACAAAACATATCTCAAAATATCATGTATAGCCCACCATATTCCACAGAATTGTCTTTCTTTGCACACACTTCATATTTTTTAGGGAATAAAGAAGTACTTGAGGGGGCAAGTTTTTTTTTAAAAGTATATATTGAATTGAGTATAGTTTTTTCTAAAAGTTAGCACTTTTATTTTCAGGCATGGGAGTAAGAATTCACCATACATTGCAGCATAAATTCAATAAAAAATTTAGGAGAAAATACATTTTCTGTAGTTCTTTAGAATAAAATGCTGTCATTGTTCATTGGATGGTATTGTTTTTAAAAACATGAAAATATAATGAAATTCAGTGGAAACAGACAAACCAGTATCCTCAAATTCTATTTTAAACTCACAGAGAACCCTTCCATATATAGGACAAACAGCATTGCCTCATCACAAAAAAATCTGGCTGTCAAAATTTAGTAACAAAAGATTAATGTTAGTCCTAGATGCACGTTGGCATCTTGTTTCTTTATTTTTTATGCATCACTGCAATATAATTCAGTATTTAAGGTTGTGTCCCTTGTAAGTAGCAAACAACCGTTTGCACTTAAGAAATTTTACTGTTTTAAATAATGTTTTTAGAAGCATATACATGCAGAGCTATGTATATTGTTATTCATTCTCAAAAACATGTAGTTTATATAAAAAAACTAATTCTAGTTATTTCCTCTACGTGATTTAATCTACCCCGTAGTAGACGCAAAGGATATTAATGTCTGTTAATTTGTCTTCTTGACTGATGAGTCTTGCCTCATAGAATATTGACACAAAATCGCTACAAAGACCAATTTCTCAGTCAGTCGAAAAACAGCACTCTACAATGCTAATTGCAGGTTGTCAGCATGGCTCCAATCAAATGGCTTGGGTTATAAACAAACACATCAGAGAAATTGTGGAGGAAATTTATTTTTTAATTACAATAAAAAATAGAGTTGTTTTCATAAAAATGATGCTATAATATGTTTACATTAGTTGACTCCTTGGTGAACCATACTGATCATTGTCTTGAACTGGTCAGATTGATCTAACAACCAAGTTGGATCCATTAAGAGCAGTTCTGCATTATTTAAACACTTGAAACCACTGTAAATGTGGATTTAAGACTATCTAAAATTCTAAAATTGAAAGTAGCTGATACATTTTTGCAGAAAGGAATAGTGACTGTGACAGGTAAATGAGAAATAAGGTCACTTAGACCTCACCAATTTAAACCATACTAGCTTTCTGTTAGTTTTGAATATTTTGTAAGTGCCTCAGCATCCAAATAACATTTAAATTAATGAGTTGAGCACGGCCAGTGATTTTATCCAAATACAAAAGTTAATTGAGTGGAAGACGAAAACACACAACTTTCTGAACAAATTCATTCATTCTGTCTGTAATTTACAAAACCATGTGTCCTGGAGAAGGTCACTGTGTTTATGAACAAATAAAAAGGAAACAAAATAAATAAAACCAAGTGTTTCAAAAATGGAGAAAGGAGTGTTCCGGGCAGTGGTATTAGTCACAAAGTGTCAAATGTTATTAAAGAATGCATGTTGACGTCTAATGCATGCTGTATGTGTGTGGAAACACCTCTGGATTTGGATGACTAAAATATAAATTACCCAATGACAGGGTAAGCAGCCCTACATTTTTTTAAAAGGACGATATGATAAGCAAGGCTGTCCAATGCTGCACTCGACTTCCTCTCTCAGAACCAATTATGGGTTATGAATTGTGGATGGAAGAACCTGTTGTGATGCCAGACGTGGTCAGTCTGGTGAACTTTATAGTGATTCCAACATTTTTCGCTAGATCTTGCAACTTTTACTTTTTCTTAGCAAAAAAAAAAAAACTTTAAAAAGGACAGAAGTGATTTTTACAAAAGAAGCAATTTTCACAGAAAGATGTTACCAAAATAATATTGTCACAAGCTAACGATATTATAATAATGAATTCTGGGATATCCATGGCACGGTGTCCGTACCAGATGTGTTCTGGTGCCTTATTTAGTTCCGTCACATCTCGTAACTTAGTAAGGTAGATTCATAAGGCGTGACGCGTAGTATAAACTTTCACACAGTAGTTTATTGATACATTCACCTCATTAATCTCTTCAAATTACTATTGATAACTATTAATCTTTTAATTGTTTTATTTTTAAAAACATTTAATTCCTGTTTTCATATTTAGAATATGTCCACTGAAGATAGAAAAACAATATGTCACATTATCTGCAGTGTCTGCAGGTGTTCAGCCTAACCCCATTTTGTTGAGTTTTAACAACAATACGTCCATTTAAATAGCTTCACATATTGGCACATGCTCTTCCCTAATGCAGGAAATAGTACTATATCGTAAATCACAACCCATATTTCGTTTCTGGCTAATCTACAGTGCCTTGCAAAAGTATTCACCCCCTTGGCTTTTTACCTATTTTGTTACATTACAGACTTTAGTGCGATGTTTTTTTTTAATCTGAATTTTATGTGATGGATCAGAACACAATAGTCTAAGTTGGTGAAGTGAAATGATAAAAA
>JAOVYW010000029.1:3321656-3332487 GCA_025775045.1 Hiodon tergisus
TATATAGTTATGTGTTATATCCCCATTTGTAATATATTGATTGTGCCAAAATGTTCACATCACTGTAGCTTTCTTGTAAAGGGTTCTCAAAAACCATTTTGTAAATGTGAGATTTAATATTTACTTGACTATTTAAACGCATAAAAAAACAAGTGTTTTATTTGGCACGCATTTCCGCATCATAATATGGAATCAAAGTTTTTACTGCTACAAGGAAACCTGCTGAAAATTACTTTTTGTGGGTTTAATATTAGCCAGGCAAATTTCTCTTGTCGCAGTCAGGTGTGTGTGTTTGCAGTTTGCGCGGTTGAAAAAAATAGTCAAAATGACCTCTTTCGCATGACTTCTTTAAAAGTATAGATTGCAAATACACATTTTACACTAAAGCACTGGAAACGATCAATTTTGCCATAACTTTAGTTTCAATGTTGATTTTATTTAACATCTGTGAACTAGAGCGGCCAGGAAGGAGGAAAGAAAATAGGAAAAACTGTCACTACATATACCCCTAAGTGGAAATAATGCTGCGTTGGGGTGAATGAAAGCATTCTGCATTGAAAAGATTGTGTGTGCAAATGTTTGTTTGGGAATGCACATATCAAAAGGGCCTGATTTTAATAGACAATACAACAGAAGAAAGAAAACATCTATAAGTAAAAAACCGCACAGTGAGAGGAGCGAGAAATTACAATAAGGAGTTTTTTTATTTGTTTTTTTTCCTGAGCTCGTGGATATGCCAGTCTATGCACTGTATTATGCAAATACGTCTCCCTCTGTGCTGTCATCTAATGTGCATTCCCCTGGGCCAGTGTAACAGCCTCATTAAAATCAAGCCTCTCGTCTTTATGTAGACCAACAAAAGACCTCCTAGGCATTCTCCCGTTTAAATGCTACTTTCAGGTGGCGGCTTGAAGCGTTGACTTTGAGATGTCACCGGCAACGTCACATGACGTGCCCGGCGCGTGGCCGTCAGCGAACAGGGACTCTGGAGCCCGTGCCTGGAGTCTGACGGGCCTCGCTCGTTTCCCGCCCGCTACGCCTGGCCCACGCAAAGTCACGCTCAGCTTCTGTTTCATCACGCGTCAGCTCTCAGCTTCTCCACTCGTGCGCCTTCTTGAACGGGCAAAGTGTTCACAGCGGTGCATTCATTCCGTCGAATGCTCGCGTGTTATTGTTTTTTTAACACGAGGCTCGTGCGATCGAAATTTGATAAGTCAAGGTTTACATAAAGCGGCATTTAACTCTGTAGTATGTCAATTTTTTAAGTCCATCGCTTAATATTTCACATTTGTGATGAAACACCACTTGAGTTAAATATGGCCAGGATAACTGACCCGTTCTTGAAGCACACTTTTTAATTTAACAAGTGTGTTCTGGGAAAACCACTGTGTGTGTGTGTGTGTGTGTGTGTGTGTGTGTGATCTGCATCTACATGCAGCACAGTGAAGTTAATGTATCTCCCACTTGTTTCTGATGTGCTGGCCCCTCAGGTGGCTCGCGAGGCGTGGGGTTCATTCGCTTTGATAAGAGGATAGAGGCAGAAGAGGCCATAAAAGGGCTGAACGGACAGAAGCCCTCGGGTGCTGCTGAGCCAATCACTGTCAAGTTTGCAAACAACCCCAGCCAGAAGACTAGCCAGGCTCTGCTCTCACAGCTGTACCAGTCTCCCAACCGCCGATACCCAGGGCCCCTGCACCACCAGGCACAGAGGTTCAGGTAAATACCCTTGGGATATGGAAGCCCTGGGGCTACACCATCTGTAGCATTCTACTGGGCTTGCTGTTCTGTAGATAATAGTGATTTTTGTTAGCGCTGTCCACTTAAAAAAATAACACATCGGTATTGCTACTGTGTAGAGTTGATAAAGATTTTAAAAAATACATAATAATAATAAACTCCGAAAGAAATGCAGAATTAATTGAATTAAAATGAATTGTGACATCACATGTAAGAGCATTCACAGAAAGAATTTGACATTGAACTAGCCTTATGAATTTTGCATGACATCTTTTTGATATACTTATTTCTGTGTTATATTACACAGACGATTAAATAAAATATGTTGGCAAGGATGCATTGCAAACTTGAGTTTACTAGAATTAGTCAGCTGGGTGCCTTTGGCACTATTTCCATACGTGTCTTAGGGACATTCAACCCGTGTCAGCTATTTCCTTGTTAAACGGTTAATGAGAGATCCTGCAATGCACATGAATATTTACACTCAAACTACAAGACTTGGAAAGGGGCACAAAACCTTATATAATCAATCAAAAGCTGGTAGAAGTTTGTTCTGTGTGGCCCATTTCTAGTTTTTTGCTAGATTCGAAACTGAAATAATATCCAAAAATGTCAGCCTTCCAGTTACTTTATCAAAACCTTTCCCTCCACTGTGCGCATGTGATGTGTCAGAAAAGCTGCGAGAGATGGACATGTTCACTTCAAGTCTGCGGTGCGTTTTAAAAAGCAGAAGCTTTCACAGGAACAGGCACGGTATCCAAAAGCAAGGGTCTTCCCTGAACCGTAAAATGTTGTTGAGACATAAGAGTTCATAAGAGACAGTGGGGTTCTGTCGTTCGCATGTCCTCATCTGATCTCGCTGAGAGTGTCATTTCATTCCGTTCCCATTACGTTTGGCAAAGCGATTTATGTGGCTAATAAAGCTCCAAAGATGTGGTTCCATTTCCTTGTGTTTGTTCCATTTTCACTTCTCCGACTGCATTTACTCCAGTCTCGTGTGCCGTTATTTGATATTTGTGCTTGTCACTCAACAGTTTATGTTTCCTTTGTCCTATAAATCAAATGTAAGAGTGATCAAAACT
This sequence comes from Hiodon tergisus, assembly GCA_025775045.1. Lineage (NCBI taxonomy): Eukaryota > Metazoa > Chordata > Actinopteri > Hiodontiformes > Hiodontidae > Hiodon > Hiodon tergisus. The sequence goes on from JAOVYW010000029.1 coordinate 3,324,476, forward strand.
TACTTTTTTGTCGAAGACATTACAGTTTTATACATAGGAAAATGTTAATAATTTATGACTGAAAAGACGATGGGGGAGAGATTGTGAGGTATGAAACGCACAAAATATAACTAGAGAGGAACCAGCTGAAATGCTCATAGTTAATTTTCAAACTCTTCAGCAGCAAACTGTTTTGTGCAGATAACGTTTCATCAAAGGACAAAGCATTTTCTAAACCTTAAAAATATGTTTTTAAACACGGGAATCTATACCAGTTTATATATTCATTTTTATGCTTTACTTGCATACGTAATGTTTTTTAATTAGCCGTGAATCTTTTAAGCAGTTTTAAAAGTCAACTGCTAAGAAAAAAAAAGAAGTAATAATTCAGTTGTGTTTTGAATTACTAATAATAGTAATTACTAAATTATCCTCATTATCTCTAGGCCAGCACTTGTAATAATTGAGCTGATTTTTAAAAAGGAAGTCTCCCATCTGCAGACATTAAAAAGCAACACAAAGGCGGTATTGTGAGATGGAGCTTTGGAGAGGGTGTGCAAAAAGCTGGTGTGTGAACCAGGTCAGTTCCGGCAAATCAGCAGATGTCTCCTCTCCCGCACTGCGGCCTGCAAGCAGCTTCTCTGTGCCTCCGTTCCAATTTACTAATTTACCCACAAAGCAGATTGTTAGGTCCCTGCCCAGATAATGGGGTAATTGCAGCCCTAATGATTCTACTTTTTTTTTTTTTTTGGTCAAGTTCACAGACGATTTGCCAACTGTTGACCTGTAGGAAAAAGGGGAAAAAAACAGCTTACTGCTTCTTTTTTTGTGAGGATAAGTTATTTTACAACCTCAAAACCTTCACACACCCCCACCCCCGCATCTTCAAAGGACTTAATAAGACGTGAAGCAGCACGTACCCTGTGAGAAATGACGATTGTGGAAGTGCTAAACGGACTGAATCCAAACGGTCGGATTTCTGCGGCAGAGTGATTTCCCCCGACCCTGCGGGTTGCAGCTGCTTAAGTTATGACTCTAGTAGAACTGACCAATCAGTCATTAGGGCGAACAAAACAGGCATTGCCATTTTATTTTTTATCAAATTCCAACATCTGGTCAAATATTCATGTAATAAGCAAATAGACAGTAAATCTGGTTAACGTCCTTTTAAACATGGTAAATGTAGAAAACGGGTATTAAATATAACCACTGTGTACAAAATAAGGGATCCAGAGTAGTTTTTTCCTTTTCCTTTCTTTTCCTGAACATTCCAAATCATTTCCCTTTAAAGGCATTCATTCTTGTCATAGCGTTCAAATGCAAAACCATTACACTGACAGAACTCTAAATGAAGGGGAAATCGGGTGTTTAAAACTATTGTCTCCTGTCAAGGAATGTTTACTAAGTTTTATTTTGCCCTGTAGCCTTTTTAGATTAAACGTAGTATAGGTCAATGTTTTGTTGAATTCAATTGGATTTATGTGTATAGTAACATACACTTGACATTAGTATTTCTTAGCAGGTCTATCGTTAAAGGATCCATCATTTTTTATATTTTGCTGTTTGATAAAATGAATAAATCTTTCCATCCAAAGAAAAGTAACTGGTACACATTTTCAAATAAGGCTATTTGAGATGCAGTCATCCTAATCTTATCCTTTACTGGGGGGGGGGTTTGAAATAGTGCTGAAGGTCAGACCGCCGATGCCCCTGCTCCCCCTAGTCCATTCTTGAATGGAATTACAGGAAACTAGGAAATGGGCTGAATCTTGGTGGGCGTCGGCGGAGTGAACTCCCGTGATTGGCCTGCACCTAGCCCTGCGTCTTTGTTTGTGTGTGAATGACTCTCACCCCAGTCTGGCGGGGCTCCTCAGTGTAATGGCCCATTTCTGGATGTGTTTCTTCCTTGAGTGAGGCAGGGATGTAGCATTAGTTCCATTGAGTGAGTCAACCATCTGCCTGACATTAACCCCAGAACCCTCCTTCTCTTTACAGGCTGGACAATTTGCTTAATATGGCCTATGGCGTAAAGAGGTAATTAAAACTTCACCGAATGCCAGATGTCCATGTTGACGAAATTATTTTTGTCCTGTTTTATTTCTTTTTGAAAGTCACTTGCATTTGATTCAGTTGAAGGTTTGTACTTGGTTTTGTTTTCCTTCACTCGATTTCTTTTGTTTTATTTTAAACCACCAACCACCGGTCAACCACCGGTCAGCGGGGAAAGGTATAACAGCTTTTATTTTTCAGATGTGTATTTGACATCATTTGATTCTGATGATGGCTGTGTTTACTTTTACTTCTTTAACTTGGTTCAGTTTTTGTGTATACTTTACTGTTCTCGTGCATAGTTTTTGCTTCTGGTGTTCTTCACTGGATTCAGTTGCTCAAGCCAAAACCCACTGTCTGGCTGTCGTTCACTGAGCTCTATGGTTGAGCAGAGTCAGTTCAGCAGTGAAACGCTGTACTATAACAACGTAACGGTAAACATAAAAAATATGTGCTACCAGTCAATTACAGCCAGTTTGGCTGATCTTTGACTTGCGAACAATAGTTTTGGGTCCAGAATGTTTAGCAACAACTTTGCTGCTTCAGAGCCTAAACTGTTGGAATGTTAGGATTGTAGGCCTGGGGAATGAGGCTTGAGGCACCTGGATCTCTGCAGGAAATGCTGAGTTTCACTGCAGGAAGCACAACGTATGATCAGATCAAAAAAACAAATGTGTTTGTTTTACTGTTGTTAGCATGGCACTCATTCAAATTCAATTATGCATTGAAGTGGTTAGGTTTTCAGACTGAATCCATTGTGTATGACTGTAAAACACATTGAATATTGCTTCCTCTGATTTCCCTCGGTTAATGTTCATGCTGTACAATTAGATTGACATTAAGTTACGAATCCAAGACATTGAACAGTTGTTTTCTTTTTTCTTTCTTTTTCTTAACACAATGGTATTTTAAAAAGCTTGCTGTTCAACAGCTTTCATAACAGTGATTAGCAGAAAATTGTACTTTGCAAATCAACGGATGTTCGAATGCAATGACATGTCACTATGTTGCACTTGAAAGGTTCATGAAACCCCCAGTTGTCTCTCACCATCCCAGCAGCTCATATGCCCAGCACACCCCGGCAGGGCAATGTGATTTATACAGTAAATTCACTCGAAGGGAAATTGAAATGCAAATGATCCAATCTGGAAACGTCAAACCGAAGAAAAAGCTGCGTTATAAGCAAAATATACTACAAACAACCGCCCTTCCTCATAAACGGTTTCCTGTAATAACTTCCTATTAAAAAAATAATACTGATAATTTGAAAACGAATAGCTCAGATTATTCACCCACTGTAACCCGCTACGAAACTGTTAGGGGATCAAATGCTGCAATCACACAAGGATGTCTTTTTAAAGCTGCTTGCTTGCTGAGGATGTTGCTATAAAGGTAACTACCAAATCAAGGCAAGCTACTAACAGAAGAACTGAGCTTTACTCAGTAAAGATATTGGTTGAGAAAGGGGGGTAGCTTCCTTGTTGCCATGCAACTCCTATCACACCCAAAATTAGCTTTTTTTTTGGGTTTTGTTTTGTTTTTACCAAGCCCTGACATTATTAGAGCTGCGCACGTTCGTCCAAATGCATGATGGGGGATTATTATGTAAGGCAAGATTTGCTGGTGTTCGATATTTACCCAAATCTAAATGTAGAAGTTGGATATTATGTACTTGTTTTACTTCTCAAGTGAACTCTTGTTATCGAGAACTCGAATACTCTCTAACTCGGGACTATCTAATGCGTGCACCGTTACGTAAATTAAGGAGAGCCGTGATTTCAGTCTAATTAACCGCGATAAATTGTTTCCCATTTCATACACGAGTAAAAAACAAAAACAAATCCAATTAGGTGTTTAATTTTTAAATAGTTACAATGCAGGGATGTGAAAAAGTGTACGAATAGCCGATGTTGAAAACATGTTCTGCACATCTGGACAGACGGTTTTCAACATCTCCAATTCAGAAACACATGAGCAAAGAAAGCTAACGTGACCTGGTTAATGCAAGATTTTTTTTAGATGTCTGGTCTATCTTTGTATTTCACAATAGCACGTTGACATTGTGGTTTTCATGGTTTATTTTACAAATCTTATTAAATTAATTCAGCACATTGTAAATCTAAAAATAATAATAAATGTTTTAAGTCTGTGGTATGTTAAAACTATGGTATGTGAAACGTAACGTCCTTAGGAAATAAAAAAAATTCCAAAACAAGGAAAAATTATGTAAATGAATGCAAATTAATGGAAATTAGTATAATTATCTAATTTACCAAGAAAACATAAAGAGAGAAAACAGAACCCACGGCACACACTACACACGTCTGCCTTAAAGCGGGAGTGGGCTTTTGGCTTGGTACCAGGTGTAACAAAAGAGCAGTGAACCAGTCATTCCTGCTGTCTGCGCTGGTCCATCAATCAGTGTCGGATTTCCGGAGTGGGCGGAATCCGCGGTTACTTAACGCTGAAGAACTGCAAAGTGCAGTTTCCATTTAGTCCGTTCCTTCCGTTCGCAGGAAAGGCTCCCTTACAGACATCTGCAGTAAAGCGGAAATCTCATTTAAAGGAGGCCCAATAAAGCCTTTAGTCTTTCCAACAGAGATGGCGTAAGAAATTAACCTTTTATGTCATTTACCTTTTATTTAAAGTGGAAGTTTCTTTTAGGCGGAAAGGCAATTAAGTGAAGTCAACTGAGCATTGAAATCGATGTATCACAAGAAAAGACAAAGAACAAAAAAATTACAGGAATGAGAAAAGGAGATTTATTTGGTGCATGCTCTGTCCCAGCTGAATTCTTTAAAATGTTTTAATTCTGCAAGGTCCCCTGATGTGGTTTCCTGTAAATATACTTAGGAGAGAGAAAGAAGGAAACCCTACCTTCCATGGTGTGTGCTGGTGGCATTTTACAGGGAGTCCCATGCAGTCAATATCAGAAAGTAGTCTTTTCATTCTGTACAGCAACAGAAGAGAGAGAATAGTTCCAGCACCATGTTAAATCAACTGATTTTACTTTGGAAGGGTAATCCTAACAAACACTTTTAAAACAAATAAACAACATTTACACCTCCCGCTGTCTATAAAAAGAACACTGCAGTGCAGTATTTTATTCATTTTTCAAATTTCTCCCTATTTTGGACTCTCCGGTTGTTCTCTGTAATGGATCTGAGTTTTACACGCTGCAGACCACACAACCAGAGAGGTTAAGTGCCGATTGGGGGCACATTCCTTCTGACAGAACGGCTAGCCTGCAGGCACCCAAGGAATGAGTTTCTGGTTAACAGAGAACGGAGAGGTGTCCTGCAGATTCCCATGCACCACAGCTAGGTGGTGCTCTGCCAACTCACTGCTGGGCCCTCCCTGTCATAATTGAGAAAGTACAAAGATCTGGATTCGAACCTGCGAGACCCAGATCACAGTGCCTTTACCACCAAAACATCAGGCATTGCAAAAGGTGTGCCAGACTGCGGGCTCGGAGTATGGTAAAGGCACAGTGTCACAATGTGAAGTTGACTTCCTGTATTTTCAGCAGTTGCTTGGGCGAACACAGCATGCAAAACTAACGGGGGGGAACCGAGGAGTTTTGTTTTCTGCTGCCTTACAGTGGGCCTTACTAGTGGTTATAGCTTATCTCTCTCTCTCTCTCTCTCTCTCTCTCTCTCTCTCTCTCTCTCTCTCTCTCTCTCTCTCCCTCTCTCTCAGTCTCTCCTTTTCCTCCCCTGGTTTTTAGGTTTTCTCCCATCACCATTGACAGCATGACCAGCCTGGTGGGTATGAACATCCCCGGGCACACAGGCACTGGCTGGTGCATCTTTGTCTACAACCTGTCTCCGGACTCAGACGAAAGCGTCCTGTGGCAGCTGTTCGGGCCCTTTGGCGCTGTCAACAATGTCAAGGTCATCCGCGACTTCAACACCAACAAGTGCAAAGGCTTTGGCTTCGTAACCATGACGAACTACGACGAGGCAGCCATGGCCATCGCAAGCCTAAATGGGTACCGGTTGGGCGACCGCGTCTTGCAAGTCTCCTTTAAAACCAACAAGACCCACAAGTCCTGAATCCCACGTCCCTAAAAACACCTTTCACTACCACCACCACCCAACAGTCGCCCAACACTGCAACTCCACACAGGACAAACAAACAAACAAACAAACAGGACTGGAAATGGCTTATAAACATAACTTTGGACCTATAAGCCAATGTTGCCTAAGTATTACGAAATTTAAAAATAAAAAAAAATAGTCATGATTTCGAAAGCCTGTGATGTTGCAGGATTTCTGTTGTGTATATTTTTCCTTATTGTTGTTGTTGTTTTGTTTTAACTTCTCTGTATACAGTAGCAAAACCAGTCCCTCATATTTCAAAGAAGAGAAGGTCCTTTCTTAAATTATTATTATTTTTTGCTCTTTTTTAAAATATTGTTTTTAGAATCCGGATCCACTGTCCTTAAATTAATACCTCCCTAAGTAATGTTGGGAGGGGGCTCTTTTTAAAATAAGTGACCGTTCATTCATTTTCTGTGGTATATAAATACCCCCATTTAAAATAGAAGAGATTACAAACATTTTTTTCTCTGATGCAGAAAAAAGTCGGACATTTTTTGTTTTGTATTGCAAACAAAACACGTCTTTCCTCACTGGGGGTTAGGAGAAGGGGAGATGGAGGGGATGAGTTAGCTTTCCTGATGACACGTTAAGTGATTTAAACACTGTTGCCAAAGAGAAGATCTCTTTGCTTGAAAAATGAAGAAAATCTATTTTTATAAATAAGAATTAAAATAAGAATTATTGAAGAATTTTTACAAGAATCTGGATTTGAAAAAAAAGAGAAAAATATTTTGACTGGCTAATTTGGGGCGGGAGGGAGGGTGCCACCATGTCTTGTTTGTTCTGTTGTGGTACTTTTTAGGGTCAAAGGGTGTTTGTTTTTCGGAGAACTGGATCAGTGAATGTTTTGTAGACGAAAGGTTTTATCAAGGAGTGCAAATTCAGGCAGGTGATCATTACTTTTCATAGCACGGAATTACTCGACGGCGATCCCCAAGGGTAAAAGGGGGAGAATTCCCCCCCCCCCCCCACCCCGGCCGAAATATCCTCTCAGTCCAGGGCCCAAAGCAGGGAGATCATTTTTTTTTCTGTCATCAGTCTATGGGATATAATTAAAATACAAACACATCCATTCAGAAAACATGCATTGTTTGTTACTTTGATTGCAGTAGGTGCTATATAACTCGACTCACATATCTTAAATATCCAAGTTTGTTGTTCTATGTGTTGTTTAGAAAGAAAAAAGATCTTCGATGTTGGCATTAAATTGAGCTGCTGTTTTTTTGTTCCTTATCATTTTGGGCCCCCGTCGGGTTTGAGTATTCCTCACAGAGAAATACCAACTGAATTTGGGTCTTGTAAGAATCACTTAACGAGTTTTCTTTGGCTTGCTGATTTTTAGGTTATTTGCTGATTGTAAAGCGTTTTGTCAGAATTCAATAAAAAAATAGCTAGTTTTGTTAGTCTAGGTATTTGTTTCCTCAAAGGAACTATTAAAAGGTAAAACTGTGTCTTTATTTGTTGTGTACAAATAAATAATATATAGTCTACTTTTTTGTTTACAATATCTATAACTATATGAGTTGTCACTGTTTTTTGTTTAAGCTTGTCTTTTTCATATGACAACCTTATGAAGTGATGGTTCAGTTATTTAGAAATCTCGTGAGGAATCCTGTTTAATATGTTGTCATGTCGCTTGTGGAAAAAAAAAGACGTTTTTGAACTTTAAGTTAACTGCCGTGGCAACAAAACAAAAAAAAAGACGAACAAAAGCTTAGAAAATAATTGTGTTTATTTATTGGTTGATTGATTGTTCCATTATTTATTTATGTATGTATTTATTTATTTATTTATTTATCTGGATTACTTATTTATTTGTTGTACTGTCTGTGTTTTATGTATGATTCTGGTACGGGGGGGGGGGGGGGGGGGGTAATTTTT